>AWOL01S0045994.1:930-18860 GCA_000715115.1 Nicotiana otophora
TTTAGACCCCCCCCCCCCCACATTTCTCTTTTAAATTCATCAATCAAATGCCAAAATCAAAGATGAGTAGAAAATACTTACCCCAATCCATATGGTGCAAATCCTCTCCAAAATTGCTCAAATCCGAGTTCCATAACTCAAAATGTGATAAAATGAGCTCAAGGTACGAAATAGAGTACTTATATACTCTGCCAGTGATACCTCACGCGATTGCGGTTGTTCCCTAACGATCGCGATGCACAAAATATACTGCCATGAAATAACGCTACGCATTCGCAGAACAACCCTCGCGAACGCGAAGAACACAAGTGCTAGACCATCGCAAATGCATAGACGCCAGCGCGAAGGCGAAGAGGAATTCATCATGACCTGCCCAGCCCAGTTCAACACTATGCGAATGCGAAGTCAGGGATGCGAACACGAAGAAGACCACCCCTAACACTGCGCAAACGCAAAAATAGGGACGCGAACGCGAAGAAGAAATGAAGCACCAGAAATCAGCAGAACTAACATGGCCCAAAATGGTCAGAAACCCGTTCGAAACTCACTCGATCCCCTCGGGACCCCATCCGAACATACCAACAAGTCCCAAAACATACCACGGACCTACACAAGGCATCAAATTACACATAACAACATCAAAACCACGAATCGCACCTCAAATCAAACTTGATAAATTTTTGAAATTTTCACTTTCAAAACTCGTGCCGAACCTCATCAAATCAACTCGAAATAATCACAAAATTTGCACATAAGTTCCAAATGACAACCTAGTCCAACTCCCGGAACAATAATCCGAGCCCGATAACATCCATGTCAACTCCCGATCAATCTTATGAACATTTCAAATCTTCAAACTACCAACTTTCGCCAATTATGGCCAAAAACTTCTAGAAGTCTCCAAATACAAATTCGGGAAAATGTCCAAGTCCAGAATTACCATCAGGACCTACAGAATCATCAAAACTCCGATCTGAGGTCAAATACACCAAAGCGAAACTTGGGCAACTCTTCCAACTTAGAGCTTCCAAAATGTAAATCATTCTTCCAAATCAATCCTGGATCACTCAAAAACCAAAATCGATGATACGCGCAAGTCATAATACACAATATGAAGCTACTCATGACCTCAAACCACTAACTGAATGCAAAATCTTAAAATAACTAGTCGGGTCGTTACACCCCCCCTCCCACTTAAACATACGTCTATCCTCGAACGAGTCAAGAGTCATTCCAAAGCCATCAAATCACTGCATAAACTCACCATGTGTATAAACATAGGTGATCCCATGTTATTCCAATCCATATAAGTCTAACAATACAAACTAACTGAAGATCCTAACTACGACCTTAGTCCATAAGCCTTATAATCAAATCCTTAACATCCAGAACTCATTATAAGACTTGATTCTTGTATCTATATACTGTGCAAATCTGGACAAGTTGTATCAAGCCATAACCATAACTCAAGATATAATCACATGCTATACCGCATAACTCAGGTACCCATGGCAATAACGTCCGACCATAATAACTGCTCAATAACAAACCCGATACCGTTAACAAATCTCATATTAAGTAAAACCTTGTTCTGAACCTTTGCACACTGCCAATGATGAATGAAACACGAAAAAACTCATAATCACTCATCAGATCAACCAGCCGTGGAGCATTCTCGCCCGATAAGAACCATTACCAAATTATAAATTGACTTCTAATATTATTCTTCCAAACATACCTTAACCAAATCCGATAGTACTAATTCCAGATCCAATAACCTTATCTCGTCTAGTACGAGCTGCTAAATCTATATGCCATACCAATACCATCTATAGCCCCATACCGTGCAATCCGTGCACCAGACAAGCAACAACTCGAATATACCAATGATGGAAAGAGAATTCAAATGAGAGAACCATCCCACAAGCTCAACATATACCACCACAAGCGCACTGCTATAAACAGATCACACAAAGGAGAACCAAACCACACGAGATAAACATAAAGGGTCATATCCCAACATAACTCTGATGTGATGCGTGATCCAATTCAAACATCGATCCACATGAAATACCTCGAGCCATGATGCTCATAATTAATAACTATATACATAACAACAACAAACATGTGAAGTGAACGATCATGACCATAGAGAAACGGATTACACAATATACCATAACAGGTAGGCCATAACCCAGGCGCAATCAATCATTCAACACCCCAATAACCATCTCGCCCAATTTCCGCCATAAGGCCAAAACAGAACCACGTCATATGTGCAACTAACCAAAATATCACAACCCATCATAGCATAGAAGAGTAACACGTAGAATATATCAGAACACGAACAAGCTCAACTCTAACTGAATGACACAAACCTCGATAATAGGAGTGTTGGGTCAACAAATCCGACCCGGTGTAGAATACACATCCTCATTAGGCCTACCCATGGGTCCCTGAATCAACTCCGGTCATCCACAAATAGATAAATAACCCTACAAAATCCACAATAACCTATCCATAACATAGATAATTAGCTATCTAACTTTGGTCATACCTTCACAGTCTGCAACCAAGAAATAATCTGCCTCCGAGAACTCCAGTCTCCAAATTCCTAGAATCTACCAGAATGACGATATCTGATCCCAACTAGATCACTCAAGTGACAGACACGTCCCTCATACAGAATCATCCCACAAGAATTACTTCCATAATTCTTCCATGCCACATAGCAAAATCTGAACATCAGTAGTCGATCAACCAGGCGATTAATGCAATACCAATCAAGTATCGACAAGTCAAAGCACAGTGCGCCTTCCTGAAATACACGCTCTTCTCAGGTGATACCAGATAGTGCCAGCATCCTTCTACACATCAGAAACTTTTAATACTGTCTATAACTCATTACTTTCTCTTCGAAACTAAATGCAAACTTGCACATGCAAATCTCAATCCCACACGACTCACCGCCTCTAACATACAATCATATGAAAGCACGAGAATCCCATTATCAACTCTGAGTCACAAGTAGAATCCATACTCAATCAGCCATAAATCTTCCACTGGATCTCCTCTAAGAGAAAATCACTACGCGCAACAAACTCCCCATGGATGTAGAAATATCCATCCCAAACCGTGGTCAACACTATCGAAAACTCTTCGAAACCATATGCACATATTCAGGCTATCAGAACTGAATTTATCTTAACTCAACCAAGTCACGCGGGTCACCAAACCAAATAGTATTGCCACAAAATACCGGTAGAGACTCACCACATCAAAATAACCAAAATAACCGATTATTTCTATTATCATGCTGATCCGACCTACTACCAAGTTGTCTTATTTCTCTGAGTTCTTTCTGAATTGCCTTCAAGATAACTCTTCTCATTGCCAGTACACTATGATCCCTAACCCAATGCTTACCTCAAGAGATCCTAGCATGAAGCCACGGCATCCTAAAGCCATAAGCCATTGTATTCTCTCTTAAACACCCAGTAGTACCCTAACCGAAATGCCCACTCTAAAGAGACCTTCTATAAATCTAATGTTGTTTCTCCAATCTCTTTGATGGTGAAATATAGAATCATAAATGATACAGAAATACCGCAAGTCCCGACACCGTCCAATGCAAATTTTAGATCTTAGCCATTTACAAATCCGAAAATTTCTCAAATACCACATGTGATTCTTGAACCGATTAGAACCTTCTCGAGAGCCATCCACCCAATCCAAATCTCAAATGCACCGCCCAAATGAGCCGAAGGACATGTGCCCCATTAGCACACCAACACCCAAAGAAGTAACTCCACCTTAACTCAACAAAGTTACTCTCTTTTCTTAGCACATTACATCCATCACGAATAACAAACCTAAACCATTCCAAGATCTCCATATATCCATAAAGTGTAATACATCAGGCATCCAGAAATTTTCTTGCTCAAGTCATCCTCAAAATCAATCTCTTTAAGTTATAATTGATCCACAAACCTGCCTCACGCCGAAACTAATGTAGTACATAATCATGCAACCTAATCGTTGATAGAAAACTTCCCCACTTGGTTCAAAACCATAAAACACAACATCTGATAACACACAATACCCTTACTTGATTAATGCCATAATCTCGTACTAGAATTCAACAAAATCCCTTCATACACTCACGTAGCTCTAATCATAAAATACCTCAAATCACCATCTAAGCGCATATCCAACCTCGTGATAGTCGTGCAAATTCCTCAAGTGATCCAAACTCAAATTGTAACACATGTAACCCACCGGTAGAAAGAAACTCTCCACAAAATCATCATAAGAATCACAAAACCTTAGAACATCCCGCAGGAGATAACCTACCTGCTTAGCCTCAAACCGATATTTCTCAATGCTCTTTCATGGCCACAACCACTATGCAATCACTAAATCTTCCAGAGTCTGAACTCGTCAACAAGACACAAAAATTTGCTTTATCTCACAAATGAACAACATAAAAGATCCTTCAACACACTCATAACTTGAGTTTGTACAATATATCAAGACAGAAATCAAGCAGCCATATTCCCTTCGCATCCCAAGAAAAAAATTTCTCGTTACATCTAAGCACATTCTACATTCACATAATACTCATCATATAGCTATCCAACCACTCACCGAGCCATAAATCCCACTCCTAGGGGACACTGCCGGATATATAATTCCAAAAGCATATACTTACACCACTGAAACTATCGAGCCCAAGTTGCGGTCTAAACCTGGCCTCAAGTCCTCCAGACTGGCACATCACTAAAATACGAAAAACACACTTTGCACCTCATCCATGGAATCATAAACCGTTGATGCACAGCTGATACCGAGTGCTCACATAACATATGAGTGAGTGGAAGGAATTCAAGAGATACGCTTCAACCTGATAAGGAAAGAAAAATGGGAAAATTTCCTACATGCCATATAGCCTCTCGAAGATAGGTATGAACTTCATCATACCGACTCGCAAGACTCTATTAGACACTTACTCATAACTCGTAGAACCTATGAACCTAGAGCTCTAATACCAACTTGTCATGGTCTAAACATCTACTAGTCATGATGGAACCTAACTCAACCTACAAGGTAAGCCAAATAATAATTCCACAATTTCAAAGAAGATAAATAAAAACTCATTAAATGTATAACTAAAGTTCTATGCATTAACCCCAAGGATTGGTAGTACAAGTCACGAGTCACAAATACTTAGATTTACAAAGCTGGTATGAAATAATATAACATCTATTTGGAATATACATAAATAGAATTTAAGATTTAAAACTAACAAGGACAAGTGGTAGCTATATCCGGAAAGCAGGTACATCTTCAATGTCAGCTCCCGCCATACACAACAGCATCAATATCAAGATTTACACGCAAGGTGCAAAAGTGTAGTATGAGTACAACTAACCCCATGTACTCAATAAGTAACAAACCTAACTTCGTGTTGAAATCATTGACGAACTCAGAAGATAGTCGGAGTCCAACATCAAACAATCGATAATAACATGAGATATGATAATGCCGTAAACAGTAACAAATCAGAAAAATATTATGCTCAACTCGATCATAGTTATGGGAAAAATAGACATGATTTTTAAGTATGACAGTCAAAGTCCAAACCTTACCACCGAAATCAACTAAACATGAGTTTATCAAAAGAATTGTATATTTTCAATTCAAAATACCAGATAAGAATTTTCTTTTATCAATTAGCATGAGAAAAGTACATATCTATACCTACATGTGAATATACATGTCAAGTCATTAATTATCATATGCCGCCTAGCATGAGGAATATATATTTCTATGCATATATGTCAAATATAAATGTCAAATCCTCAAATATTATATTATCATCTAGCATGAGGAATATGAATCTCTATACCTACATGTCAATGTACATGCCAAGTCATCAAATGTCATAAATTGTCTAGCATGAGGAAAATGCATCTTTATGCCTACATGTAAAATATACATATCAACTAAATAACATCATAGTGAAACAACCAAGAATAACCACACTTAGCACACTCACGGTGCCTGGTCCAAGGCCCTCACCATCACACACAACAACACTTAGCAATGTACGCGCGCTTGCCATAAATGCCCCTTACTAAAGCACGTGTATAAAATAATGTGCTTGCGCCCACTCCTGGTATGTCAGACTGGAGAGGCAGATCCTGCCCAAGTGCTAGTCATTAGTCAATATGGTTTGGTGCACACGTAGAATCAAAATCAGTAATACTTATCCTAATATGGGGTCTGACGTACGCGTCACCTCAATATTAATATAATTATTGCGACGTGCAATCCGATCCAACATAAGTCACAACACGGCTCTACGGCCCACATCAGTCATCAATCCGCTAAAGTCTCCATATGTCAGTATATCACAGAAATATAATACAATCATATAACACAGAATATCACAATGTGCCTTAATTATAGCGCAACTCGTTTCACATACTAAGACACCAATAACAAGTGAGATAGCATATCAAAAATGCAAAGAGGTAGTGATATAACATGCGGATATAACTATCTTGACTGAAACATTATAACTGTAGCTAAGGTAATTAGCTAAACATGGAAAAATAGTCCTATCATGTCTCAACAATTAAGCATATGGCCTAGATATGATTTCTAGCATGAATAATATCTCACGTAGTCATATAAATGGAGAAAAAATGAAATCGAAGGAGCATGATAGCAAAACAAGGAACATAATAGAATAAGAACTACCCAGATCATGAATACCTCAGTGCACACACACAGGGGCGGAGCTAGCCCATGGAGTACAGGTTCGGCCGAACCCAGTCACTTTAGTCCAATCCATGTATTTGTCTTAAAAGATTTATGAATATGTACAAATTATTTATTTAGAGCCTAGTAACTTAAAAGGAGTAGAACCCTGAACCCACAAGATTTAAATCCTGGCTCCGCCTCTGCACGCACACACGCCCGTCACCTAGCATGGGCGTCACCCCAACCCATCTCAAATATCATAGATCTCAGGGATGATTACCCTCAAATCCAAGTTTAGATATGCTACTTACCTTGAACAAGCCAAATCAAGTTCCCAAGCAAGCCAAACAATACTATAGAAATTACATCCCGCATGAATCAACCTCCGAACGGCTCAAAACTAGCCAAACGCAACTCAAAATCATCAATTAATGCCAAAGGAAATAAACCTAAACAAAAAAGGTCAAATCTTTAATCAAATACTCAAAGTAAACCAAAAAGCCAACCCGGGCCCGCATCCCAAAAATGAAAAACTCACAAATTCTGACAACCCATTCAATTACGAGTCAAACCATACTAATTATTCAAATTTAACTTCGAATCGATTTTCAAAACTCAATTAATCACTTTAGAGAAGTTTATACAAAAAAACCCCAATTTCTCTTTTAAATCATCAATCCAATACCAAAATCGAATATTGAATCATGGAATATAATCAAAACCAAGTAGAAAATACTTACCCTAATCCATATGGTGAAAATCTTCTCCAAATTCGCCCAAATCCGAGCTCCATAACTCAAAATGTGATAAAATAAGCTCAAGGTCCGAAATAGAATACTTATATGCTCTGCCTAGTGGCACCATACGTGATCGCGATGCACAAAATACACTGCCACGAAATAATGCTACACGTTCACGGAACAACTCTCGCAACACGAATACATAGTTGCAAGACAATCGCGAACGCGTAGATGCCAGCGCGAATGCGAAGAGGAATACATCATGACCTGCCCGACCCAGCTCAACACTATGCGAACGCGAAGAAAGGGATGCAAATGTGAAGAAAACCACCCCTAACAATGCGCGAACGTGAAGATAGGGACCCAAACTCAAAGAAGAAATGAAGCACTATAAATCAGCAGAAACCAACAGAACTAACATGGCCCAAAATGGTCTGGAACCCATCCAAAACTCACCCGAGCCCCTTGGGACCCGTCCAAACATGCCAACAAGTCCCAAAATATAACACGGACCTATGTGAGGCCTCGAATTACACATAACAACATCAAAATCATGAATCACACTTTAAATCAAACTTGATAAACTTTTGAACTTTCAACTTCCAAAACTCGTGTCGAACCTCATCAAATCAACTCGAAATGACCTCAGATTTTGTACACAAGTTTCAAATGACATAACAAACCTATTCCAACTCATGCAACAACAATTCGAGGGCGATAACATCAAAGTGAACTCCCGGTCAAATTTATGAATATTTCAAACCTTCAAATTGCCAACATTCGCCAATTATGGCCAAAACCTTCTAAAAGTCTCCAAATAAAAATCTGGGCATACACACAAGTCCAAAATCACCATCTAGACCTAGTGGAATCATCAAAACTCCAATCCAAGGTCAAATACACCAAAGTCAAACTAGGTCAACTCTTCCAACTTAAAGCTTCCAAAATGAGAATCATTCTTCCAAATCAATCCTGAATCACTCGAAAATCAAAACCGACGATACACGTAAGTCATAATAAACCATATGAAGCTACTAATGATCTCAAACTATCGAACTGAATGCAAAAGCTCAAAACGACCTGTCGGGTCATTACAAATCTCCCCCTACTTTCCTATTAGCTACCTGGTATATAAGATTCTTCCATGATCAAATTCCTCTAATACCCC
Source organism: Nicotiana otophora (assembly GCA_000715115.1). Taxonomy (NCBI): domain Eukaryota; kingdom Viridiplantae; phylum Streptophyta; class Magnoliopsida; order Solanales; family Solanaceae; genus Nicotiana; species Nicotiana otophora. The sequence continues at coordinate 9,607 of AWOL01S0045994.1, forward strand.
TCCAGCTCTTGGTATTTACCCTCTTTCAGCTCAATCTTATCTCTTTAGGAGAGTGGTTCAAGGGCTTGGGTCAAATCCAATAGACCACCTACAAGGTCAAAGCCTAGTAAAATACAAGTTGGGGCCTGTTAGTGACCCAACTGATAGGCCCGTATACCTCAAATAATCGAACCAAAAGTTCAAAGCTCAACTAATTAAACATACCCCAAACCGCAACATGCCTATTAACAAGTTAAATGAAATCAAAACATAAAACGTTTACTGTTAACCATGTTTTTAACAATAAAGAGAAATCAACTACTTTAATTAACAATGTTGAATTGAATAATGCAATCAATTTTAAGCAACTAAATATCTTAATCGTTCTAACATGCAATCACAGGAAGACACAGAAACCCTAATAAAACAAAATTGGAGGATAATGTTGACATGCGAGAACAAATAAGGGTAGAAGAAATTAAATAGGAAAATGATCTAAGTGTTACATGTGGATGTTCAAACTAACCGGCAAAGAAACTTTTAGCCAACAATGGTTATCGTTGCATGACCACTGGCTTGGAATCTTTATGGTTTAGTCAGTGGTATATAACATGATAACCACTGTGAGCCGGATGTATAGAAGAAAGAGAAATTCCAGCGACTCCTAGCTAGTCAACGGAGATTTTACCGAGCTTCAGCCACCGCAAAATAACATGAATCCTTCTTCAATAGATAGACCTCAAAGAGATCTATCGATTGACGTAGGTTTCAAGGTTAATTAGTAGCCGATTTTATTCAAAATCAAAAGGGGAGAAGACATGGTGAGTTTTCCATTTGGGGTTCGATTTGGTGTAAAAGGGCAAATTTGAAGCTTGATTCCCATAGGATGGGGTAGAGGAGAGGGGAAAGAGTCAAACAAAGGTGGTTTGTAACGGAAAGGGTGGCAGAAAGGGTCTCTGATCGCTCAATCTCCTCTCAAATTCGGCGGAGACAAAAGAGATTTAGGGTTGAAGGTGTAAAAACACAATCTTTAATATGTTCTTTTATTAAATAGAGGTCTTGTAATGACCCGGCCGATCGTTTTGAGTGTATTAGCCCCGATTCCCTATTTACTATTTACCTCATATCTGTTTCTGCTTATGTGACTTGTCGGGAGGTCTTGTTTTTGGTTTCGGAGTATTTTGGGACACTTAGTCCCTAAAACAGAAGCTTAAGTCTTAGAAGTTTGACCGTAGTTGGAATTATGTGAAGAAGACTCCGGAATAGAGTTATGTCGGTTCCTTAGCTCCGTTAGGTGATTTTGGACTTATGAGCGTGTCCAGACTGTGATTTGGAGATTTGTAGTAGAAGTAGGCTTGAATTGGCGAAAGTTAAAATTTTGGCTATTTTGGCCGGCAATGAAAATTTTGATATCGGGGTCGAATTTGATTTCTGAGAATTGGAGTAGGTTTGTGGTGTCATTTATGACCCGTGTGTAAATTTTGAGGTCAATCGGATGTGGTTTGATAGGTTTCGGCGTTGTTTGTGGAATTTGGAAGTTTAGAAGTTCTTTAGGCTTGAATCCAGGTGTAATCAGTGTTTTGATGTTGTTTTGGGTGGAGTTCGTATTGAGTCATATGACTAGTTAGTATGTTTGGTTGAGGTCCCGGGGGCCTCAGGTTGATTTCGGGTGGTTAACGGACTTAATTTTGAGTTGATGAAGCAGCTGAAGTGATGCTGCTACTGGTGTGACCGCACTTGCGGAGTGGGCACCGCAGGTGCGAGCCCGCAGAAGCGGGGAAGGAGCCGCAGAAGCGGCCAAAGATAAGTTGAGCAGAGGTCGCAGGTGCAAAGATTTTTTCGCACCTGCGATGGTCACAAAAGCGGGCAGCTAGGCGCAGGTGCGAGTTTTAGCCGCATGTGATGGGTTTTCGCACCTGCGATAGGCGAAGATGCGGTCTTATAGCCGCAGGAGCGGAATCTGGGATTTCAAGTGGAATCTGCACCTGCGATGGATTTTCCACAGGTGCGGCGTCGCAGATGCGATAGTGGGTCTGCAGATGCGAAAAGTCTGGGCAGAAGGTTTAAAAGCAAGGGTTCGCGATTTTAGTCTTATTTCACCATTTGAGACTCAGACTTAGGCGATTTTGGAGAAGATTTTTGAGGGGGTTATTGAGGTAAGCTTCTTGTACTCGTTTTTTATCATAAATCTTGAGTCCCCACTGATTTCCCCACCTAATTGGCGATATTTTGAAGTGAAGGTTGGGGGTTTAGGGCTTGAGAATTGGAGAATGGATTTTGGGGATTTGGAGGATCAAATGATGTCAGATTTTGATGAATTTAGTATGATTAGACTCGCGAATGAATGGGCTTTCAGGTTTTATGACTTTTATTGGATTTTGAGGCGTGGGTTCGAGGGCCGGGTTGATCCTATTTCGGATTTTGGCTTACAATTTCGTGTTTTTCTTGTGGAATTGATTCTTTTAGCCTATATTAAGTATATTGTGTTACTTGTGGCTTAATTTGGGGAGTTAGGAGATCGATTCGAGGGGCAAAGACATTGTAGAGTAGGATTTTGCACAGTTTGAGGTAAGTAATAGTTTTATATCTGGTCCTGAGGGTATGAAACCCCGAATTATTTAATTATGTGAGTATTTTGGAGGTGACACACATGCTAGGTGACAAGCGTGTAGGCGTGCACCGTAGGAATTGGGACTTGGTCCATTTCGTAAAACTGTAAAGTTGAATAACTTGTTGCTAGCTATATTCTCTCCCTGTGTTATAGAAATTTTGACTGCAAATCATGTTAGAAATCATGCTTGTGTAACTTGTCGGGAGATCTTGTTTTTAGTTTCGGAGTATTTTGGGACACTTAGTCCCTAAAACGGAAGCTTAAGTTAAGAGTTTGACCGTAGTCGGAATTGTGTGAAGACGACTTCGGAATGGAGTTATGTCGGTTTCGTTAGCTCCGTTGGGTGATTTTGGACTTAGGAGCGTGTCCGGACTGTGATTTAGAGGTCTGTAGTAGAAGTAGGCTTGAATTGGTGAAAGTTAGAATTTTGGCTATTTTGGCCGGCAGTGAAAATTTTGATATCGGGGTCGAATTTGATTTCCGGGAATTGGAGTAGGTTCGTGGTGTCATTTATGACCCGTGTGCAAATTATGAGGTCAATCGGATGTGGTTTGATATGTTTTGGCGTTGTTTGTGGAATTTGGAAGTTTAGAAGTTCTTTAGGCTTGAATCCGGGTATAATCAGTGTTTTGATGTTGTTTTGGGTGATTTGAAGGTTCGACTAAGTTTGTATTGAGTCATATGACTAGTTAGTATGTTTGGTTGAGGTCCCGGGGGCCTCAGGTTGATTTCGGATGGTTAACGGACTTGATTTTGAGTTGATGAAACAGCTAAAGTGTTGCTGCTACTAGTGTGACCGCACCTACGGAATGGGCACCGCAGGTGCGAGCCCGCAGAAGCGGGGAAGGAGCCGCAGAAGAGGTCAAAGATGAGTTGAGAAGAGGTCGTTGGTGCGAAGATTTTCCCGCACCTGCGATGGTCGCAAAAGCGGGTAGCTGGGCACAGGTGCGAGTTTTAGCCGTATGTGCAATGGGTTTCCTCATCTGCGATAGGCACAGATGCGGTCTTGTAGCTGCAGGAGCGGAATATGGGATTTCAAGTGGAATCCGCACCTGCGATGGATTTTCCACAGGTGCGGCATCGCAGATGCGATAGTGGGTCTACAGATGCAAAAAGTCTGGGCAGAACGTCTAAAAGCAAGGGTTCGCGATTTTAGTCTTATTTCACCATTTGAGACTCGGACTTAGGCAATTTTGGAGAAGATTTTCAAAGGGATTATTGAGGTAAGCTTCTTGTACTCGTTTTTTATCATAAATCTTGATTCTCCACTGATTTTCCCATCTAATTAGTGAGATTTTGAAGTGAAATTTGGGTGTTTAGGGCTTGAGAATTGGATAGTGGATTTTAGAGATTTGGAGGATCAAATGATGTCGGATTTTGATGAATTTAGTATGGTTATACTCGCGAGTGAATGGGATTTCGGGTTTTGTGACTTTTGTCGGATTTTGAGGCATGGGCCCTGGGGGTGGGTTGAGCCTATTTCGGATTTTGGGTTACAATTTCGTATTTTTCTTGTGGAATTGATTCTTTTAGCCTATATTAATTATATCGTGTTGCTTGTGGCTTGATTTGGGGCATTGGGAGATTGATTCGAGGGGCAAAGGTATTGCGTAGTAGGATTTTGCGCGGTTTGAGATAACTAACAGTTTTAAATCTGGTCATGAGGGTATGAAACCCCAAATTATTGGATTATGTGAGTATTTTGGAGGTGACGCACATGCTAGGTGACGAGCGTGTGGGCGTGCACCGTAGGAATTGGGACTTGGTCCATTCCGTAAAACTGTAAAGTTGAATAACTTGTTGCTACCTATATTCTTTCCCTGTGTTATAGAAATTTTGACTGTAAATCATGTTAGAAATCATGCTTAGACTATGTGATGGTACTGTTGGGACCCACAGAGGTCGGTACTTGTTGAATTACTTGCTAATTGTTGTCTTGTACTCAGTCATGATTTTACTTGAGTATCATATCTCAGCCTCTTCTTGATTCTTGTTGATATATTATGTTATCTTTGTTGGGCCGATCTTTGTGATTTTCGAGAGCCCAAGAGACTAGAGAGGTTGATGATTGAGTGAGGTCGAGGGCCTGTCTATGAGGTATTGTTACTATGGCACGTGAGTTGTCTGTGCAGCACGTGAGTTGTCCGTGCGGATCCGTATATTGATACTATAGCACGTGAGTTGTCCGTGCAACACGTAAGTTATCCGTGCGGATATAACGCTTGGGCTGAAAGGAGTCCCTCCGGAGTCTGCACACCCCCAGTAAGCGCATGTACCTATTGAGTGTGAGTAGTTAGGGCTAAGAGCCGAGTGATTTGAGTTGTTGTGACGAGTTGAGTGACTGTTGCCTTGAGAGGCTGTACTTGTTTTTTCATTTGTTGATACACTTAGTTGCTATCTGTCATTATTGTGAAATTCCTGAAAGATTCTATATTTGGATTACCTGAACTTGAACTGTATAAAACTGAGTTGACTTAAACTGCCGGGTTTGAAAGCATATTTATTCTTTGCTGGAACTATTGAAAATGAACTGTATTTGTATAGCTCGTCACTACCTTCTCAGTTCCTTATTTATTTTGTTACTTCCTGAGTTGGTTGTACTCGCGCTACACCCTGCACTTCGTGTGCAGATCCAGGAGTTCCCGGTCGTAGCGGGTATTGATATTTGAGCAGCTGATTCCGGAGACTATCGAGGTAGCTGCATGGCGTTCGCAGGCCTTGACTCTCCTTCATTATCTTATTCTCATTTCAGTTCTTATTCCTTAGATGTTGTATTAGACTGCTCCTGGTATAAATGCCCATGTACTCAGTGGCACCCCGATGTCGGGCTATTTTTCTTCCGCACTTATGCTTTGGGTTTTATCCCGTTTTTATGAAAGACTCCGATTATTTTAAATATATTAATTCATTTCTGTTAAATATTGAAAGTGTTTTGGAGATATCGGCTTGCCTAGTATCACGGTAGGCACTATCACGACGAGTTAGGTTTTGGGTCGTGACAGGTTTAGACTAAAACGATGTAGTTTAGGCTTCTGAATTGAACTGGGCTGAAACGAAATAGGCTGAGTCTTTGAACGAAGGCAAACCTCTTTCTCTTTCTCTTTTCTTTTACCCAATCAGCCACATTCCAACTTGAATTCCAATTAACACATTTTTTGCACTTTTAACCTATTTACCTAATAGACTACCTAATTAATGATTAAATCGTCACTTAACCTAACAAATTATCTAATTATGCAATTAACAATTCTTATAATGCAGAATGAAAGACTACTACATTTTTTGGTAATTTTATGATTTATAATGCACTTAAATGCCACTAAATGCCAAAATACAATTAATTATGCAGAACAAATAAATAAAAATTCATAAAAATCCCATAAAACTAAAAGTAACTAAAAGACTAATCTAGAGTATTTTTAGGAGTAATTTTAAATAGGGCAAAATTTATATGCTCAAAGTTGTGTATGCATCTTCAAACCTACGGGTAAAGGTCATAAACCCCTTAGACGAGCAAAGGCACAAAGTTGGTCCCCCACGTCACACTCCGCCATCTCCGTTGATTCAAGATTGACTTCGTATAACACAGTCTAGACAGATGAGTCACGCTGATCAGAGGGCTCATGATATGGCATTTATGGTAGGAGATAGGATTTTGCTGCGGGTTTCACCCATGAAGGGTGTGATGAGGTTTGGGAAGAAGGGCAAGTTGATCCCAAGGTATATTTGTCCTTTTAAGATCCTTGAGAGAGTTGGTAAGGTGGCCTAGAAGCTTACATTGCCACCCAGCCTATCGGCGGTCCACCCAGCGTTCCATGTTTTCATACTCCAGAAGTATTATGGTGATCCGTCACATGTATTAGATTTCAACTCAGTTGAATTGGACAAGGATTTGACTTATGTTCAGTAGATGGTGGCCATCTTGGATAGGCAGTTCCGGAAGTCGAGGTCAAAGAACATTGTTTTAGCGAAGGTTCAATGGAGGAGTCATCCGGTTGAGGAGGCGACCTAGGATACTGAGCACGACATGCGGAATCATTATCCTCACCTTTTTATCACTTCACGTATGTCTCTATGCATGTTCGAGGATAAACGTTTGTTTCAAGAGAGGGAGAATGTTATGACCCAATGGGTCATTTTATGTATTTGCACCCGGTTTCCCCTTTTGATGCTTCATACATGTGTAATTTTGTCTTTATGACTTATGGGGTTAATTGGTTTCATTCCGGAAACGTTTCGGGTTGATTTAGACCCTTTGGTTCTTGGTTTAGAAGCCTAAGTTAGAAATATTGACCAAAGTTTGACTTTTGTAAAAACGACCCAGGGACGGTGTTTTGATGGCTCCAATAGGTCGTATCATGATTTTGGACTTGGGCGTATTTTGGAATCGAATTCAGAGGTCCGTAGGTTGATTTGTGTTGTTTTGACGAAAGTTGGCAATGTGAGGTTTAGAAGATTTTTCAAGTTTGACCGTAGGTTGACTTTTGACTATCGGGTTCAGACTTTGGTTTTGGGACTTAGAATAGATATGTTATGCTATTTAGAACTCGTCTGCAAAATTTGGAGTTGATTAGATAGGATTCGGACGTTTGGTTGCAATTCTAGAGGTTCTTGAACTTTCTTTTAAAATTCATGTGGTTTGATGTGTGATTCGTAGTTCTAGATGTTATTTTTGTGTTTTGATCGCACGAACGAGTTCGTATGATGTTTTTAGACTTGTGTGTATGTTTGGTTTAGAGTCCCGAGGGCTCGGATGATTTTCGGACATGCTTCAGAATGGTTTTGAANTCCCCACGTCACACTCCGCCATCTCCGTAGTTCTGCCGCCAAACTATTGGCTCTAATACCCGTTATTGGGCTAAAACGACCTAAAAGTACTCTTAACATGATGTGATATTGTTCGCTTTGGGCCAAGCTCGCACGATTTTCTCCAAAAGGGCTCACACCATTAGAGTATCTAGCTCCTTATAAGCGACTTCTTTTTCTTTTCTACTTCCATGTGTGACTTTGTTCACACATACCAAATAACTTTTTGTATAATTTTTAAATGTTTGAATTTTGATTTTAAAATATTGAGCTAATTTGATCCAATTTACCTTCGTTGACTCTTGATAAAGCGAAAAATACCATATAAATTGGGACATAAAGGAGTAAAAATTTAAAAATTACGACAACTGTGATTAAAGTATTATAAGTTATGATGACTTCAATATTTTTTTGTTTAGCATGTTGGCCCATGCTAGCACCCATACCGCAACCTAGTTTTGTTAAAAAAGCGAGGACGTTTGGTAGGGGAACAAGTTATTCCGAGATTATAATGATGAGATTATAATATAAGGAGTAAATAATGATGAAATTATATAGTGAATATATTTTTATTGGAAGATGTTTGATTTATTGGACTAGATATGAAATATACGGGGTATAATATAAATATGTGTTTGGCGTATACTAGATAAGTTGTGATAAACTTTAGTTTTAATTTTAACCTTGAATTGTCTAAAGACTTTGGGGAAGAGCCTTGAAGAAGTGCATCTTTGTTATTTTAGTGTTTATCTCGAAATTAATTAATTCTGAAATTATTATCCCGAAATTATTATCAATGTGGGATGAATAATACCCAATTGTAGGATTAACTAATCTCGAAATTACTACTCCTAAATTTAAAATTCAATGGAATGTGAGATAAAATAATCCTACATCTATTCCCGAGATTATTTTCAATCCCACGTACCAAAAGACCCTGAGAGTTAAAGGATTCGTTTTGCAAAACGGTACAAGTCCAATCTAAGGGTGTTAATTTGAACCCAAAACCATTCAACCCGCCCAACTCGCGAAAAGATTAATGGGCCGGGCTATAACATTTTAGCTCATGGGTCTATTTGGGTTGAGCTCAAGTTAACCCATTATTTTTTATAGCTCATTCTGACCCATGAAGTAGCCCAAATATAACCCATGAAGCTCACCCCAAAACAAAGAATCTCAACCCAACTTATCTAGAAATTTACTTAGTTGTCAAATCATTAATTTTTGTATCTAAGCTTAAAAATGAGAATCAAGAAATTTAAGTTTTAGGGTGTGTTTGGTATGACGGAAAATATTTTCTCATTTTCTGCTGTCTGGTCGCACAAAATCTCTGGAGATACCTGGAGGCAAAAGGTGTGTCGGTTCCCTACATTATGGCGATTAAGGACATGTATGATGGAGCTAAGACTCGGGTTAGGACAGTAGGAGGCGACTCTGAGCATTTTCCGGTTGTAATAGGGTTACACCAAGGTTCTGCGCTCAGTCCGTTCTTATTCGCCCTGGTGATGGACGCGTTAACATATCATATTCAAGGGGATGTGCCATGGTGCATGCTATTCGCCGATGACATAGTTCTGATTGATGAGTCGCAAGTCGGTGTTAACGAGAGGCTGGAGGTTTGAAGACAGGCTCTTGAGTCTAAGGGTTTCAAGCTGAGCAGGACGAAGGCGGAATACTTGGAGTGTAAGTTCAGCGCTGAGCCAGGGGAAGAGGGCGTGAATGTGATGCTTGATTCGCAGGTCATCCCGAGTAGAGGCAGCTTAAAGTACCTTGGTTCGGTTATCCAGGGGGAGGAGAGATCGACGAGGATGTCACACACCGTATTGGGGTAGGATGGATGAAGTGGAGGTTAGCATCT
>AWOL01S0045997.1:0-20533 GCA_000715115.1 Nicotiana otophora
TCGTGTACAAGTCTTCCACGTAATTCTAATAGTTTAATCAACCAATTACTATGGTGTAGTTCTAACACACAAAATTAGGCAAGATATATACCTCGAACAAGCTAAATCAATCCACTAAAAAGCCCTTCCCGTGTGAAACAACTTGCATACGACTAGAATCTAGCTAAAATAACTTAATATCATAAATAAAAGCCATGAAAAATAATTTCGGATAATAAAGATTCAATCTTTAATGAAAATCAAAAAGTCAACTCAAAAGGTAAACCCCGGGCCCGCACCTCATAACATGACCAAACTTACAAATTCTGAGAACCCATTCCGATCCGAGCCCAACCCTACAAAAATTATTCAATTCTGACCTCAAATCGACCTTCAAATTCTTCATTTATTATGTAGTAAAGCATTTACAACCCCCCCCCCATCCTCCAACAAAAATCACTAATTAAATGATACAAACAATGATAGAACCATGAATAATTGAAAAATCCAAGTCGAAAATACTTACCCCGGTCCAAACCGTGAAAATCCCTTCCAAAATGGCCCAAAATCAAACTCTACGACTCAAACTATGTTAAAATAAACCAAACCCTCGAAATAGAGTACTATATAATCTACCAGGTTATTGCCATGACCCACCCTAGGGCCACGACGGATAACCTACACTAAGTGCCGATCATCACTAAACTTGATGATAATCTACTAATCATGAATATAAACAGATAAACTAAATAAGCATAAGCATTGCTGATAAGAAATGTTCAATATGGAAAGTTGACAAGCCTAACACAAGCTGACATATAGAAACATACTAACTGCACTGGTGCGTATCTACAAGCCTTTGGGAGTGTTGAACTGCAAGAGTACTGGATAGAAAAGGCCCTGTCATACCCAAACTAGCCGACTATACATATACCAAAAGATAAGTAACTCCGACAGTAAGCGGAGTGACTCCAACAGTTGGTGGATTGCCTATTGATGTGGCTCAAATGCTGATTCATCGGTACCTGCGCGACATGAAATGCAGCACCCTTAAAGGGATATGAGTACAATATGTACAAAATATCTAGGGTGGAACGCATATGTAAAGCATACTAAAATATTGTTCTAAGCTAGAAATCTTAATAAAAGTTGAAAGCTAAGAAATAGTCTATTTAGCAACTGGTCAGGAATTGAACTAAAGGTGCTGAACTGTGTTGAAACCAAACTACTATCTGAACAGGTACATGTCTGGGATATGTCCCCCAAATAAGGTAACTGTAAAATGGAACTAGCCTCATGTATAGTTATGCAATGCAAACTGTTTCTATATAAGCAAACATAACATGTCTGAATAGTATTATGGGCCATACCCCCCTCGTAGTAGATAAACATATAATCAACATGCCCAATTAGTGTCATGGGCTATACCCCCAGCATATAATCAATAGGCCTCGCTGGCATTACGGTCTATCTCCCCCTAGCATTTAATCTATAGGTCTCGCTGCTGTTATGGGATATATCCCCAACATAATCAATGTAAGTATTATGAGACATAAGACACGTGGCAACATCATATGGACTCAAGAGATCGTGATAGAATCCATAAACGGAATCACAAACGTAATCTGACGCTCGTCATCCATAAGATGGACGGAGGAGCCTATCCCCATTTTGGGGAGAAAATGATTATGTACATGAGATACAAAGATTAATTAACTCATTAGAAACCCTCAATAATTAATTTAGAACCAAGGAACTCAAGATTTGTCCATCTCTTCAAATTTCCAAAACTTTCGACAGAGTTTCCACTAAAACTTGATGATCCCCCCAAAAAGCAGAAAACACCACAATATACACGGGAATAAATACCTAGACAAGATGATAACATTAAACTAAAGGAGATCTAGTTATCCACAATAGTGTCAAATGATCGACAAAACGGAATTATGAATGTAATGTCGACTCATAGTGGCTAACTTGTGATATGAAAGTCTAACTCTTATTTAGGAATAATCTAGGCATAAACATATGATAATTAAACTTATGTAATCTTAATTGAATCTATTAGGATCATATGGGTTTAGGTATACATAATTCATCAAAGGAAGGGAACAAACGAAAGTCCAGATGGCATAGGCCAAATAAGCGATTTTCCCTTTTTGCTGTTGTTATGTTTTGAAGTTCCAACCTAAACTATTTCCTTCCATGATTCACATATGGAATTGAATTACATACAATGATACAATACATGCTGATATTTCCATTGAACAACCCTATAAGATCAAGAAAAAGTCTAGAACATAGCAATGAGAAAGGAGTGGTGAAAATATTCCCTAACCATGAAGCTCTTACAAAACACGAGTTATAATAAGAAAGGGGGATGGCAAAGTATTGCCTATGTCATAAGGATTGCGTTGATGTGTTCGCAGCTTGATTTTGAATTGTTGATGATGTAATTGCTTCAAAACCCTAAGGATGCTTTTAATATATCTATAGAGACTTTTTAGGTCTGATTTGGGTCAATATGAGCCTCAAAGACCAAGGCTACAACTTTATATATCAAGATAAACTTCAACCGACCTTGTGGGTCCCAAATGGAGTTGCTTGCGCAGTCTCGCNACACCTATGTTGTATCGACGAACGGGTTAATGCATTAGAAACTAGACTCGTTGATATTCAAATTGGTGGGTAAATCATTGTCACTCCCTGATCTCAAGGAGCGCTGCCGGTGCTCAACGAAGATACCTTGGTTAAGCAAGCCCGAGAGATGCCTTTTACCCAACCTTGCCCATTAACATTATAAGAATCAATACAAGTGATAGACAAAAGAAGAGTCAAGTATTCCATATTCTTTTTCCATTACTCAAAGGATATTCATTTACGATTTCCAAAATATTACAAGTTTATAAATATGATGAAAAACATGTTTGCAAAAGTACCAACACTTCTAGTTCAATTCTCAAAATCAAACACCACCCACACTTCAATTACCAACATCAAACACCACCCACACTATGTCTACGGAGACTCTAAGTACAACAAAAGAATAGAATGGAAGTGCCGGCGATAAGGCCCTGGCTATACCTCAAAGCACAAAATAAAACATCAAATGACATAAAGCCCTGAACAGAATAAGGCTCACCAAAACTTGTTGAGTAGAGAGTAACTGTTAATAAGGATCAATACCGCCCGCTGATGAACTACCAGCATCCATTGAAGATGCAGCGCCCCCGGCAAAAGGTAAGTTAGTACATATGGAATTGTACTAGTATGTAAAGCTAAATGTCCTCTTACGAAATAGAATGCCAATTCATGGAAGCAACAAGTAACAATTAATGATATTCAAATGCCAAATTAAAACATAACAATTTTCATAATACGAAAATAATATATATTTTTGGTTGGGAGAACATTAGCACCGATATACCACCTTGTTATTAGCGTGGAATCCGATCACGCCCGATCGGCTAGGCCATCTCCCCATGGACAATGTGGTTTGACATATGATGCGACATGGCATCCGATCTCCACCCGATCGTCTAGGCCACCTTCCTACATATGCCGTGTGGGTTGACTTTCCAATTCACAGCTAATATCAATCTCATCCCAAATAATAAGGGAGGGGAACTGGACTCTGTCTCTTCTATTACATTTATATTACATTACCGACAAGTGCATTCTTGTCATGATTGATCCGCGTCCTAGCGTAGTGCCCAGCTTGCTTACCAACCAAAGCTAGCTTACTAAGGTAGTTTACTTTTTCATTTTAAAAAAAGAAGGCGAAGGCATTTTTCCTTGATTGCACGACCTAGCCAGCAACCCCCTCCCCCCTTACTCACCTCAACATCTATAAAAAGAGCTTTTTATCCTTTGTATTTCATAATAATAAGGTAAGCATCCAGCTCTCGATACAGAGCTACTGCTACAAGAATCAATTGAGCTCAGGAAGTCAGGTTAAGACGTCGACTTTGACAGGGGAGATGAAAATGAATTCATGTCTTTAAAAGTGAATCCCACTAAACTAGACTTGTATGTTTGACATGAAAAGTAGATACAAGTGGAGTCAAAGGCCGAATCTCAACCAGCAAAGGGGGACAACCATGCCAATCCAAGCACAATAAAAGTGTGCCCATCTAGCCTTCTTTCTTTACCCTATACTTCATTCTTCAAGGAGACCAATGTACATTTCCTATTTTCTGTGCTCGCTAAGCCCTTGTGACTTTATTTGAAGTATAGGTCATCCTTTCAATCTATCTTGGTGAGATTTTGCTAATAGGTAGCGAGAAGACTAGTAGTATCGACAAGAGGCCACATCAATAGCCGAAACCTTTTTTGGGGTAGGGTAGGCTTGAAATCAGAAGTCCTATTCTTCCCAACCAAATAAGCACTTTTTCAAAGTTCACCTTCTCGCGGTCAAACCAAGACTAACGGATAACAATAAAACCTTACCAGGGACAAGACTATAGAGCCCAATTAAAAAGAATTCGGGCTTGCCTTTTCAATTCGCATCTATAAGAGAGGACTCCTCTATCTCTTTCTCGCTTCGATCGGACTCTGGCAGCATAGGGAAGAATGATGGGATGCTAACGAGGCCTCTAAATGACCATCAGAAGACTTACCTATTGTTTTCCCAATCTGTCACTTGCTCATTCATCTCTCATTAAAATGGTCTCTCCTCTCCCGACGGCTTAGACTCATGTCTATAGTTAGTTGCTAAGATGATTCATATTCAAGCATTCTCATTCAATGTCAATAATCCCTTATTTCTTTTATTCCTTTCTTTCTACTAGTATTTAAATAGGAAATTTCCAGGAAGTAAAAGAAGTCTTTCCTTCCGAAATCCACTCCTGAAGTCACGTCTTTAAGTACTGGGACTGAATTTAAGTACATTCGAGTTGCTCTTTGCCCAAAGCCCTCCTTCTGACTTATTTAGAAATACCAACTATAACTAGGTTTAGCACTTCTTGAGTTGAAAAGGTATTTCTAGATTCTAGAGATCAATGGAAGGTTTGGAACACTAGTAGCAGAATGGAATCAGTTTACCGGGCTGATATCCATGCAAACACGAGTAGTTTATCTCATTACTACCTCATAAGGGCGTTAAAAATAGTTTTTGCTTTTTTTTCTAAAGACTTTTGAAAAAGTATTCAAAGAGCCTTTTCATAGTTTATGAATTCTGCTTAGTAGGGACCTAAACATACGAATTCTTTTCTTAGTGTAAGACCATACCTTATGACTATAGGGGGCGATTGACAAGCACAAAAGGGTATGCTCGGCTATTAATCTATGTTCATTGATGAGACGGCGACATAGAGAAGAAAATATACCTTTTTGATTGATCAACGCAAGTGAATTGTGCTTAGACGCTTCGTAAATCTACACCGATCTACGAGAGGAGCTGATAGATCAGTAGGCTTCCCCTTTCGATTCACGAAATGTGATCTGGGATACGATGGGACTTTGCGTGTCTCGGTAGGAAAGAGATCACCAGAGTATAGCACAAGATTGCCTTTTCTTGGTGCCATGGGGTCGACTTGTGAGCAAGGTAAACCCAATGGGATCCAAAATATGGGGGGTACTGCATTGGGCAGAAGACTATCCAAAAAGTAAAGGCTCACCTAGCTGAAGGAAGGTGGTGAGATAAGCAAGAGGTAGCTTGCTTCCAAGCCGGCATGGGTGCGAGGAATCAAGAGATCTTTTCCGGTGCTAACTTGGATCTCGGGTGACGAAAAAGGGAAGCCAGAAGCGATGAGAAGTCGCAGTCAAAGCTTGGTTCCCGGTTATCCAGATGCGTATGCTTGATGGAATGTCCTTAGCAGTTTTGGCTCTTATATATCCGTATTTGGGATTTGTCGTTTCTTCGTGGTCGTAACAATCACTTCAAGCAGTGGAAAGAAAAAAAGATGTGCTCCAAATCCTTGGGCTATTTAACCGAATCCAACCACACCGGAATGGATGGTACAAAGTCCTCCATCCTTTCATACTTTTAGAGAACTTCCAGCTATCAATGATACAAAAAGCTATGTGAAGTAAAAGGATAAAAGGTCTTCGATTGCTAATAATAACCTAACAGAACTTTTCAAAACGTGGGTTAAAAAATCACTTGTGTAGGTCGAGGTTGAAAATTGGGGGGCCGCGCCCTAGCCCGTCGGGCTAAGCCTCGCTATGAGAACTTATGGTTTCTAACTCTCTCTGAGGAATGAAAGCCACTTGACTATAAGGAGAGGAGCTCCGCCCCAACATCAATTAAGCTCCTCCCCCCCCCCCTTTTCCCTCTAAAGCCCCTCGCTCCACTCATTTCTGAACTTCTAATCAGACCTGGCTGAACTTTCCACGAGATAGATCAAAGGGTCATTCGTTAGCCATACTAGTCATATACAGGAAAAGGAGGGATGGATTTCGACCATGCTTTTTTAGGTCTTAGACTAGATTTTGACTTATATGGTGCTTAGAATTATCTCATCAAACAAGTGCACTAAAAGTGGGGGATGGTATCATATTCTCTTATAGGAGAGGCACGCCTACTTTTAGCTAGTAGTTTCACTCTTGCTTTTGCCTTACTTTCTATTATATTAGTAAAGGGCGAATGAGGGACGTGTGCAGTAGTTTTCTTACTTTCTCTCGATGTCTTCAATGCCAACAATTTGAGAGATAAGAGGAAAGACCTCTCTCGAATTTGAAGATGGAACACAAATAATGACTCTCTTCGCCGGGATGTTAGCATGTTAGGCATCTTTATGGTTTTCTATATTCAGTGTAAGGCAGGCTGAAACTCTGCCCCAACCAAGTGAAACTAAGGGTCTGAAAGAGTTCACGATCTGATCTATGGGGTGTTAATCCTTGGAGGACGACTACGAATGTCCAGTAAAAGGGGCGATGGGGTCATTTTTCAAGCACAAATAGAATTATCTATATAGATACCTAATTTTTCCCTCATATTTTCAAATATATATACCCTCAAAATAGTACGTATGCATCATCATTTAGTTTATAAGCATATACAAGCATTTGTCATAATTATGTTTTCTTTCATAATTTTTAAAGGCTTTAAATCAATTTATTTCTGTATTTGTTATTATATAAATATCTAATAATTACCCTCCAAATTATTTTTATGATGATTTACTCTTTTAAACTTATCATTTATACCAATATGATGTTTTAAATATTTTCAGGGCATGTTTTATAATTACATTTGCATTTTTCATGGCTAAATTGCATATTTTGCAATAATAGCCCATATGCATGTATATTTACAATATTTATGCAGCAAATAAATTTTTATATTTTTATAATGTTAAATAATTGTTTTTAATCATTTTCATGCACAAATGATATTTTTGTTATTTATTTATTATGTTTTTATAAATTATGTATTTGTTAAAATTGGCTATTTAACATCTAGCCCTAAATTCCTTCCAATTTCGGACCTAACTACCCAAACGTAGCCCAATTACCCCTAGTCCAAGACCAATTACCGGTCACGACCCTTTTAACCAACCGACCCAAAACCCTTTTTAAATCGTGGCTATTGATCTTTGAGATCAACGGCCCACATTACATCCTCCCTTTTTAATTATACCCAAACTCCCTAACCCTAAATCATTCCACACCGCCCGCAGCCCTTGAATCCTCTCATCTCTCATCTCTCAAACCCTAGCCGTCTTTCCCCCAATTTTCTCTCCTAATCCTACCTGACATGAGATTACGTAGCTGTTTCTTGCCATATTCTACTTCCCCCGGTACTGGAACCTTCTATATACTGCTTGCCTAAACATGGAAAGCGGATCTCATCAACTTTGAACCAAAGATGGTTCAATTCCTTGACCTTTTTCGTCTATGTTCATTCTTGTTCTTTTATGGTATGAATCTCTGTGTAATTATGTGATTCCTACTCACCCTAAAATTAGGGTTTCAGATTATTTTAAATCGAACCAAGTCAGGTTCGATTCTTTGATTTTAAAAGGTATTTTTGTCTATGTTCATCTTATTCTATGCAACATGTAATTTTTACCTTTTATTTATTTTAGATTTCTGCCGATTTGTGTACTTTACCTAAAATTAGGGTTTTGAAATTTTCTCTTTTTCTTACTGATTTCGATTTCTTTCCTTTCTCGTGTTTGATTCATGATTTTCCTTATTTGGATGTTAATTTCTACTATTATATAAACCCCTCCCCATTCCTCTTTGAGAGGGACTTGAATCGTGAATGTTTACTAAAAAACTGAATTTATCGCTCGTTGTTCTCTAAATACTCTTGTTCTATATTTTGGTTCCTGGCCAACTGAAAGCCATGGCCAGAAATTCTAGGTTCTAGCTACTGTGGACTTTGTTCTTTCTTGGTTTTCGCTTAACTGGTGAGTTGCTGAACTTTTATCACTTCATTTTTATTTACCTATCATTTGCATATGTTTTCGCTTCTAACGATTGTAGTTTAATGTGGTTTCTCGGCTATTCTTGTATGCAATCTTGATTGTTTTACTTTAATATTTTGTCTCTCTAATCTTCACTTCATTATGTTGGTAATCTGAAAAATGCCTAAGCCTAATTCGAGTAATCAAGATTCTCTTAATTTCGTTTAGCCAATGTGTTACTGCTTGACATCTCTTTGGTGTTTAATCCTGCTTAAGATTGTCCATTCTGTTATTCGAATATGCTCTATATGCATAATTTGAACTTCCTTTAGATTAAATGGCCTATTAGGTGAGATTTGAATGGTTACACTTACTATATGACGTGAGTTTAGCTTCCCTTTCTGTTCTGAATCTCTAGAATGGCAATCTTGCATAGGTAGTATGTTTTAATTCTGTGTCAAGATCTTGTTCTATCAATCATGACTAGTTCTCAGTTAATATACCCCTTAGCATGTTTTGGCTCACTTGATCCACCAGTATGTTGTNATTTGCTTTATGCACCCAACTACTATTTTTGTACCCTTCAGTTCTGTCCCTCAGCTATTGTCCACTCTCCCTCATTATCATTTATGTTATTCTGAACTCCTCATTCCTAGCCAGCTGAAAGCCAAGGCTATCAAGGCTCATGCCACTGACCTCCCTAGTGTGAACACTCCTCAGGGTTCATTCGACTCCCTTGTGATCTCTGACACACTAGGATTTGGTCCCTAATCTTTCCTCTGAACTCTCTCTGTTAACCTCCCTAGTGTGAGCACTGCCCTGGGTTCTTGAAGCCCTTGGGAACTCTGACACATTGGTTCTATATGCTAAAATCTGTTTTGTGCCCACTGGGTGAATCATTCAATTCCTGGCTGCCTTATATGCATGAAGATGTAATTTTGGGCTGTTACGAACTATAAGAATGAAGGCCCTCCTGGCCAGGTGTATCTTTGTGTCTGGTGTAAGCTCCCTATAGCTATTCTACTTCGTAATTTATTCTATTCATTCTGGGTCTGTAATAATTCTTGTAATGACATTTTGGGGTATTAGTAAAAGTGGGAAAGGGGGTTTATCTTACACTTGCATTAAAATTGGTAAAAATCCTGCCTATAAGTTCGTTACTTAGCTAAAATGTGTTATTATGCTCAAACATGTTCAACTGACATGTGTTAGAAATCATGCCTATAGGTATTCTATTTTGCTCAAAATGTGTCACTTTTCAGTTATTATAGAAATCTTGCCTATAGGTATCCTGTTATGCTCAAACATGATCTATTATTATATGTTAGCAATCTTGCCTATAGGTTCTTCATTTGGTTCAAATGTGTTCTATTTCTGCTTGCTAGAAACCATGCCTATAGGATATTGAATGATGCATGTCTCAATGTGCGCACAAGACTCTATTTACATGCGGCTTAATCTACGGATATAGATGCCATGCCTATAGGATCTAAAAATTAGTTTTAATTATAGAAATCATATCTTTCGAGTCTGAATCTATAACACCCCAAAATATTTTGAAGAATTTAAGTGTAAAGCCCAGTAAAATTTGCAAAGAAAATAATGTTTCATGGTGCCGGACTAGGCTTACGTATTTGAGGATTATAGAAATTCGTCAAGCTCGCCGAGACTCGGACCTTTTAGGTTGAACAATGCACGGAAAAGTAAAGGAAACATTTTGGTGGAAAAGTGCATTTCTGCGATCTATTATGCGACCGCAGAATCACTCTGCGGACCGCATAATGGCCGCAGAGTGAGGCAGTTAATTGGGTCAGTTGGAAGCAATTATGCGGTCGACTATGCGACCGCATAACTGTTATGCGGTGTACTATGCAACCGCATAATTGTTATACGGACCGCAGACTCAAGCAGATTTTTAGTCATTTTGGACACCAATTATGCGACCGATATGCGGTCCGCATAACCATTATGCGGTCACATATACGACCGCAGAACCTGTTCCGGAGCTTCATTTTTGGGGTTTTAAAACCCGACCGTACTTCGTTAAATACACGCAAAAGGTCATTTTTGAGCAAATATTCTGATGTTTTAGAGAGAAGGGAGAGTGTTTTATAGAGATAGAAAACCCTAGGCTAATTATTCATCAAGTCTTGCTCAAATCTTGGAAGATTAAAAAGGAAGACCCACAAGTTCGTCATCTAAAAGGTAAGGTTCCATACCCTAGTTTTCAACTTCGAATTTGGGTAGAAGATGGTTGATTAGGAGTATGATTCATGGGTATGAGAGTATTATTTATACATGCATGTACCAATAAGAATTGTGGGAGGATTGTTGAATTTAAATAAGTAAGGACTGGGTTGTGGAGTGAAGGAAATCTTGTAGAAGAATCTTGTGGTTAAATTTGCACACCTAATGTTTGATAAAATGCTCAAATGAGATGAGACCATGAATATCTTCCAAATTATGGTTCAATTTTGTTATGTCTCAAATAGATAGGGATTGCTAGAATTTCCGGAACGTTGTACTAATTTAAGGAAAACTCAATTGAGGTATGTTGGCTAAACTTTCTCTCTTGGAATTGAATTCCTTAATATTTGCGTGAGTTTCTAAGTATGGGCTACGTATTAAAATGTGGTGGCTTGAATTGTATTTTAAATGAAAGCTAGTATGCCAAATTGTGTGAGGAAATCTCAATATTCTTAAGACTCTTAATTGCTCATATGTGTACCTAAAGTCTTGATTGGGAATGTCTTATTGTTGATAGCTATAAAGATGGTTGAAAGTGAAATCTGTAAATTGGGGATATAAAGTGTGGTCAGCGTGCCAATAGTGAAAGGTATACTTGTGACCAATGGTGCCGATGTAATAAAATAATGTGAGAGAGATTATGAAATGAGCTTTGACTCAACTATTCCAAAATTGACTTCAACAATGTAATTGGCTAAAAGTTTATGAACTCAAGTGATGCCCATATGTGGTTGTTTTAGCTAATGCTATGCTTTGTAAGAAATTTTCAATGTGCTTTGCATTCTTACATATTCATGAGTGAAAATTGTGTAGGAGTTTAATTTGTACTTCGATTGCCAATCATTTTACTCCATTTATTGGAAAGAAATCGATTATGTTTAAAGCTTTCATTACTAATGAACTTAAAGTTGTGATTTTCGGAATATTCTACTTGTTGATACTAGTTCGACCTCCTTTTCAAGTATGCATCTCCTCATCACTGCTTGAACAAATATGGCTCATCTTAATAGTAGAAGTTCACATCATGTAACAACCTCTTTCTAGCTGCAAATTCAATTTCAGGAGCAAGTACACTGCTCACCAGATAATTCACATAGTCTGCGTACCATGGGGGAGGGTCTTGGGTGATAGCAAAAAGTTGCTCATCGAAAAATACTTCTTTAATTTGATCACCCTCCTCCACATGGTTGTGATTTTCCATCCTTGATAGATGGTCAGCTACTTGGTTCTTTGTGCCCTTTCAATCTCGTATTTCCACATCAAATTCCTGCAACAACAAAACCCAGCGCATCAATCTAGCCTTAGATTCCTTCTTTGTAAATAGATACCTGATTGCTGCATGATCGGAATGGACTATGACTTTTCTTCCCACCAAGTATGCCCGAAATTTCTCAAATGCCCACACCACAGCTAACAACTCCTTTTCAGTGGTGGTGTAATTCAGTTGTGCATCATCAAGAGTCTTACTCGCATAGTAGATGGAATAAAACATTTTGTCCTTCCTTTGGCCTAGCACTACCCCAATAGCATGGTCACTTGCATCACACATAAGCTCAAATGGTAAGGACCAATCCAGTACGGAAATAATGGGGGCAACCACCAGCTTCTTTTTGAGCTATGCGAATGCTTTCAGGCGGGCGTCGTCCAAATTGAAAGTCATATCTTTTTCAAGCAACCTGCACAAAGGAGTAGCAATTTTAGAAAAATTTTTAATAAAGCGTCGATAAAATCCAGTGTGTCCCAAGAAACTCCGGACACCCTTCACAGAAATGGGTGGAGGTAATTTTTCAATCGCCTCCACCTTCGCCTTATCAACTTCAATGCCGCTCCTAGACACTCTGTGACCCAACACGATGCCTTTATGCACCATAAAATGGCACTTTTTCTAATTCAATACCAGATTTGTTTCTTCACAACAGGCCAACACCTTGCTCAAATTCTTAAAACAATCATCATAAGAAGACCCAAAGACTGAAAAATCATTTATAAAAACTTCCACAAATGTTTCTACTATATCGGTTAAAATAGTCATCATGCATCTCTGGAAAGTAGCTGGTGCATTATAAAAACCAAACGGCATTCGCTTGAAGGTGAAAGTGCCATAAGGACAAGTAAAAGTGGTCTTCTCCTGATCCTCTGGGAATATGAAAATATGGTTGTACCCCGAATAACCATCAAGGAAGCAATAAATAATCATGTCCCGTCAGTCTGTCCAACATTTGGTCAATGAATGGAAGTGGGAAGTGGTCCTTGCGGGTTGCTTTGTTGAGCCTTCTGTAATCAATGCAAACTCTCCACCCCGTCACAGTGCGAGTAGGAATTAACTCATTTTTTTCATTCTCAACCACAGTCGTCCCTCCCTTTTTAGGCACACATTGTACTGGGCTGACCTAGTTGCTGTCAGAGATAGGAAATATGACACATGCATCGAGTCACTTAATTACTTCCTTTTTCATGACTTCCTTTATGATAGGATTCAATCCCCTCTAATGCTCAACACTGGGGCAGTGTCCATCTTCCAAAAATATTTTATGCATGCAAAACGATGTACTAATTCCTTTGATGTCAGCAATTGTCCACCCTATAGACTTTTTATGTTCGCGAAGTACTCTAAGCAATTTTTCTTCTTGTACATTAGTCAGGCTGGACGAGATAATTACTGGCAAAGTTTCAGAGTTCCCCAAATAAGTATAACGCAGATGTGTTGGAAGGGGCTTTAATTCTAGCTTTGGAGCTTCCTCAATAGATGGCTTAGGAAGGGTCAGAGCAACAGGCTTGTCCAACTCCTCAAGCTTCCCAAACCCATGTACATAGTTTCATGATGTATCAAGTACTTGTTCAATTTCACCCATCATCTTATCTTCAATGTCTTCTTCATTCCCAATCAAAACTCGTTCAAGAGGATCTATGGGGCTCATATAAGGCACCAATGATATAGCATTGCTTTCCACTACATAAATCATGGATAACTCTTCATAGTGGGCTGGCAATCTGAGTTCCTTGTACACATTAAATACCTCCACTTGATCACCTACTCTCATCGTCATTGTTCTTTCGCATACATCAATAATAGCTCGGCTTGTGGCTAAGAATGGATGCCCTAAAATAAATGGGACTTCCTGGTCAGGCTTGTAGTCCAAGATAATAAAATCATCAGGGAATATCAAAGAACCCACTTGAACCAACACATCTTCTATCACTCCTTCCGGATGAGCAAGGGAGCGATCAGCCAACTGTAAGATTATCGTTGTTGGGCGCGGCTCACCCAAACTTAACTGTCTGAACACATATATCAGCATCAGATTGATGCTTGCTCCAAGATCACAATCCACCACAATCCACCCGTACACCGACTCATGTAGTTTCAGGTGTGGGCCTTATGACCCACCCTTCCTCGGTTTGCTAATGATACTCCAAAAAAAATATTTTTTTGTTTATTCACACAAGGTAACATAAATACAAATGTATTCACCTCATCATCTTTCACATTGTATAAATCTTCATTAGTATTTGCAACCACTCATAACAACAATATTTCCTTGGCTATTTTGGCCATTCACAAGTTTCTTTATTCATGGCACGATGGCCGTATTTCAAGTTCCACACTTCCATTTCTTTCCTCTCATGTTTCATTATCATAAATATCAACATATATAATATTCCAAAAATCACAACTTTAAGTTCATTAGAAATGAAGACTTTAAACACAATAGATTTCTTTCCATGAAATAGAGTAAAATGATTGGCAATCGAAACGCAAGTTAAAATTATAGACGAGTAACACATCATTTATTCTTGAATTACTTTTCCCAAAAAGGGCAATACACAATTTCAACTCACTTCATTCGTTTTCAAGCATCTTTATAGATTATCAACAATATGAGTTTTCAAAATCAAGGTATTAAGTATATATATAAGCAATAGGAGTTTTGGACGCATGGAGTATGTTACATCCTGCATTTTCGTATGTTAAAGTTACATCGTAAGTTAATCGACGTAAAATTCAGGAATGAGATTATTTTGAGATTATAAGCATTATGCTATTTCAAACAAGTGATCATTAAATTCGTGAAGGTGAGAGGGAAGCAAATCGAAGAAAAGGAATTTCGTCAAAGTTTGACATTTTGGGATAAAATACGGCCCGAGCTAAAATACCCCATATTTATAGACTAGTGCCATACAAGGTACCACATGACCGTAATAGTAAGATGTAGAAAGTGTGTTAAATGTTAGTAGTATTTTAAGTAATTTGAGATAATTCCTAATTATGTTGATAATTGGGTAATTATTGGTCAAAGGAGGATTAACAAATTAATTAAGGAATTAAGTGGATAATTATTGGATAAAGGTTAACCCCCAATGTGGCAGCCACCTAAGATCAACTAAGTGACACTTAAAATCACATTACAGGTGGCAAGAATGTGGAGGTGTCTTTGGCCAATTAAGGCATATGAAGTGGGCCCCACACCTACTAATATAAAAGCCTCTTTAAAGCACAAAATTGAGATGCTTAATCTCATCTACAAATGTAAGGGATCTGCCAAGTTCATACGAAATCATACAAGACTACGTAATGTTATAGCAACAGGATTTTGCGATTCTAAGGGAGTACGGTGCAATCTTTCTCAAGAATATCATACAGATTTTCCCCTACTGCAATCCGCCGCCACATGTTTTGTCACAATCAACGTGTGTTGAAGGGATTGTCAAGAGAATTGGATAAGGTATGTTAAGGCTAAGCCCTCCCTTCATTTTGCCATGCTCTCATAATTACATGTGTTTTATAACGAGGCATAAAGATAAGTTCATGCTCCCGAATTTATATACATTATCCTAGTCTCATAAATTACAGTATTCTCCTTATCGGGACTTCATATTTAATTGAGCATTGTCTTCTTCCAGTCAAAAGAGCAGAGAGCCTATATATACAGTATTACAGTATTTTCATTATCATCGAGCTATAATCGATGGGTAGGCCCCTATTGGGCAATCTCTGATCAGATGGTAAGTTATATACCGAGCCTACTGTAGCCAAGGGCCTATGAGCGAGCCCAGTATGGCCAAGATACAGAGCCTAGTATGGCCGAGCACCTATGAGCGAGCCTACTACGGTAGAGTAGTTATATATACCGATCATTATAAGGTTGGACAACTATTTTACTTACTATATTGAGAGAGTTGAGTCAGTATCAGTAGGTGAGCATATCTTCAGATTATCTTTGACTCCTAGTAACTTTCAGTTATTACATTATCAGTTCAGTTTCAACTTTCAGTATATTACCTTACATACTAGATACATTATTTCGTACTGACATCCCTTTTCTGGGGGCGCTACATTTCATGCGTGCAGGTTCAGACAGACAGATGGGTAGACCTCCTCATTAGGTGTTGCCCGAGTTCAACTTGATCGGCAAGCTCCATGCCCTTCGGAGTTGCCAGGTCTATAGCTTTATGTACATATTGTGTATATATGTATATATGATATGAGTAGGTCGGGCCCCTATTCCGATCATAGAATATCCATCAGTAGAGGCTTGTAGACACATCCTGTTAGTTAGTGCACTATTTTGGGGTTCTAGGCCTTTTATGTATATTTTGTTGGTCTTCCAGCTGTAGTAGTTATGACGGCCTTGCCGGCCCAGCATTATATTGATGTTTATGCAGCATTCTCAATTGTCTTGCAATGTGGCTCATGGCCAAAGTATGATATTATATGTTCTGAATCCCTTAGTCGCAAGTTGGTATGCAAGGATAGGTGAGGCACCGAGTGCCGATATCGCCCCCCAAGTTTGGGGCGTGACAAAAGTGGTATCAGAGAAGTTATGTCCTAGGGAGTCTACAAGCCGTGTCTAGTGGTGTCTTGTTCATGGGTGCATTGTGCACCAAACTTATAAGTAAGAGGCTATAGGGAATTTAGGACTGTCACTCTTGCTTCTTACTCTAGATCGTGTGGTAGAGCTCAGTCGTAGAAATTCAAATTCCTAAATTCTATTTTATTCGTAATGCAACGATACCGACATCTAGAAAGACGGTTGGTAAGGGATTGAATATGGCTGTGGAAGAATTGAGTCATAGGAACTCAATTTTGCCTCATGCTTATGATGAGTAAATGTAAGGTCTCCAGCAGAATATGTGGATACTAAGACCTACAAGCTTCTTGATAAGGAGCCTTAATGCAACAATATCTATCCACCCCTATGGTGAAAGGCAATGAGAGATTTAGAAGATAGATACAAATTTCAACAAGTAATAGAAGCTAGGTGAAGAAGGGTACGAGGTACCCAGTTAGTAAAGATGAACATTATCTACAATTCATGAAGAGAGATATAAGCATTTTGAGTTACCTTCAACAGTAACAGAGGTATGTACAATTGGCCACACCCATTCCAGTTATGCCCTATGTGGGCTAACATGTGTAGTTTAAGGAAAGGACGAGATATCAGGATCCGGCTTGGGTTAGAGTAACCCAAAATGGTGAGTGGATTGTTTGTGTTAGTTGACATTTCCGAAGGATATAGGAAATGTGCTAATAGATCTCCTTGTGAGACACCCAGATAGTGCACTCTAGAATAGTACAGCTAGATATGAATACTAGAATGTTCAAAAGGCACTAGAATCCCGTAAGGAATAAATATTACCTTAGTATGGCTCCTGTCCCTATTAGAGCGAGAATGCTAGGCAACTCGAAGAGCCAATGGATGAAGCAAGAGGAGCTAACAGCAAAAGAATGTCTTGTTGAAGTTTTCAAAAGAAAGTGATAGGCAGAAATATTAGCGGGGAAATAAGGAAAGAGATAAGGAAGCATTATGAGTAAGGTGTGATACATGGATGACAATGGTAGATCAAAAAACAAATGATAGTATTACAGAGTCTATAGTCAGGTGAAGGAAGAAACGAGAGGTGATAGACCTTTAGACAACAAAAGAGTATAGGACATAAAGTCATATCCTTATTTTGAGAAATAAATTCGTGACTCTAACGTGATTACCAGAGGAAATGCTAGACCTTCCGAGTAATAGAAATCAGTATGGGCTGGCGAACAAGATATACTAAACATGGATTAGGGACTGAGTGATTTAATAATGGTCGATATCATGAGAATTTCAGATTTCGTTCCGACGATAATAGAATAGACAATAGAAGAAGATTCATGAAAAAGTCAGAGAATGGTCATTCAGAAAGACACCTCCCTAAAGCAAGAAAAGTGAGCAAAGTTAAGCTTAAGGGACTGTGTGTGCCAGTTACACTAAGTGTCACCCTCACGAGTAAGGAAATTGTGTTATCCTTGATACAGAAAGATTACTGCAAGGCAAGCAAGGATCATCAATGATGTTAAAAGATGCCAAAGATGAAAAGGTAAAACATCTATAGGTAGATCCCCGTGGCTCCAACTCTTAGTATTCCCCTAAAGGGGGGAATATGGGTGATATGGCATTAAGTCGGAATTAAGTGGTTCTAGTAACTATGGAATGGTGAAGGAAGAATGAGAAAAATAAATGAGAAAGAAATGGGATTGCACTTATCCAAATCCTGCGGATATGCTATGATTCCAAAACATTATGCAAGCACGATGTCATGGAGAGGAAGTGATGGTTCCGGCCCGGGATAGTTTTGATAAATAAGGAGCCAGTGCGAGACGTAAGTTAAGACAAAGGAAATAACCCAAGAAAGATTATACGGAATATTATTATGAGAATGGGCCAATGAGTAGTTAGTAGTTAATTCAGGAAGACCCTAGTCATGGCTAGACAAGAGGTTATAGACAAATCAACAGATCCTGCAAGATAAATGTAGTGAACCCCAACATAGGAAATTCAGTCTCGCAGATATGTCATCGTGATCCTTGAGAAATATTCAGGTAGGAGTTGAGGTAGTTAAAGGCACCGTATGAGTGTTACGGAAATAAAAGTGAGTCCTACTGGGAAGATAGTCAAAACTTCAGTTTAGAAACAATCGTACGAGCATATAAGTGTGGAGGTAAGTAACTAAGGATAATTATAGGTGAGTACGAACATAAAAACAAATACGATGTGATAAGCTTGCAGCCCTGCAAGAATCAGAGGGTCCTCCCTAAGTACTACAATGAAAGACTAGCTGAGGAAGTAAGGAATGAGGCTTCAACCTAAGCACAGTGACCCAAAGAGGTAATGGTATTGTAACAACAAGTCTCATAAAAACATTGTATGCACTCCATAAGAAAGTGGCACCTATCGTGGCTAAGGAATGGAAAGAAAAAAGAAATCAAAACGTGATATTCAAGATTATAGCGGTTTTATGGAATTCCAATATGTGTGGGCACTAAGATAAGCCAAGTATTCATGCAACAAGTGGCAGGACGACCAGGAAAAGGAATTGCTTGAATTTAAAGAAAGTTGAGAAGGAACGAAAGGAATTATTCTATTAATGGTCCGGAGTTAGTTACGTGATTAACGCACTTAAGAGTTTGGAGTATTATCCATGTAGCATATATGTTGACAATCATACAGCCATAGAAGACCCCGATATAAGTTAAAAGAAAGAATTGAGTCCAAGACATAGACAACTGATTGAATTGTTAGAAGATTGTATTATGGATATTCCAAAGCGTGCATGAAAGGATAAAATAATAACTAATACCATGAGCCGCAGATCGAAAGATAGCCCAAGCCTACATAAAGGCTGATCAGAAGGAAGAGGAAACTAAAGAGTTACCTCAACGAAGTAAATCAGGAGTCTGATTATCGGACCTAAAAACATATAGAAACCGTGATTGAGAACATAGCAGAGTCGCTCTTAATATCCGAGGTACAAGAGAGATAGTACAACAACTATATTCTATAATGTCTCTACGAGAAAACCAGTTAGAAGAGTACCATGTTCATAAGAAGTCAGTATGAAGCTCCCACCGGATTGTGTATGCACTAGAGGTGCAAGTATTATAATAGAGCTTCAAGTTCTGGATGTAAATTATACCTATGTGGAAGGGAGGTCGTGAAAGAAATAAAAGATGTGATGTGAGAATTTAAGGCAAGTAAGTTAAAGGTGAGAAACGTACGAGATACTCAAGTGCAGAAGGTTGTGAATAGTCCATACTTCGGATAGAAGACTTGAAGCGCTGGGATTCAGTATCTAGTAATGCTAGCGGTGTCGTCAGTGGCATATCATCCAGCCTATGGTTTTTAGGTATCGAGAGGACTTGTTAAGAGAGTAAAGAAGAGTTAGAAATGATGCGATATCTCACTTGATGTTCCAGAATAACACAAGAAAATATATGGTACAAGCAAGTTGAAGGAAGGTTGCGAGTNGAAAGAATTGAGTCCAAGACATAGACAACTGATTGAATTGTTAGAAGATTGTATTATGGATATTCCAAAGCGTGCATGAAAGGATAAAATAATAACTAATACCATGAGCCGCAGATCGAAAGATAGCCCAAGCCTACATAAAGGCTGATCAGAAGGAAGAGGAAACTAAAGAGTTACCTCAACGAAGTAAATCAGGAGTCTGATTATCGGACCTAAAAACATATAGAAACCGTGATTGAGAACATAGCAGAGTCGCTCTTAATATCCGAGGTACAAGAGAGATAGTACAACAACTATATTCTATAATGTCTCTACGAGAAAACCAGTTAGAAGAGTACCATGTTCATAAGAAGTCAGTATGAAGCTCCCACCGGATTGTGTATGCACTAGAGGTGCAAGTATTATAATAGAGCTTCAAGTTCTGGATGTAAATTATACCTATGTGGAAGGGAGGTCGTGAAAGAAATAAAAGATGTGATGTGAGAATTTAAGGCAAGTAAGTTAAAGGTGAGAAACGTACGAGATACTCAAGTGCAGAAGGTTGTGAATAGTCCATACTTCGGATAGAAGACTTGAAGCGCTGGGATTCAGTATCTAGTAATGCTAGCGGTGTCGTCAGTGGCATATCATCCAGCCTATGGTTTTTAGGTATCGAGAGGACTTGTTAAG
>AWOL01S0045999.1:5054-24822 GCA_000715115.1 Nicotiana otophora
CTTTTAAATGGAGGTTTTATTTTAATTAACCTTGGAATTATCTTTGAAATGAAATATCGGTTTGTTTTGGAAATGAGTCGGCTTGCCTAGTTCCACGATAGGCGCTATCACGACAGGGTTAGTTTTGGGTCGTGACAATTTGCCACCACTGATACGCTGCGCCTGACAGTTGAAATGTAGTAAAGGCAACTCCGCTCACTTTCACAATACCCATGGTGCAGAGAATACGGTGACAATTTTCTAGAAATCCTTGGGCATCTCTGTAGCGGTGCCACTGAAAGTAGGTGGACTATACCTCTTAAACCTTTCTAGTCTCTTTTGTTCTTCTTTTGATGCCTCTGGACTGACCTCAGGCCAAACCGGAATAATAGGCTGTACCGGTACTACACCCGAAACCTGACCAATGTGAACCTACTGCTCAGGAGTTGTGGTAGGAGTCTGAGCTACTCCCCCAATCCGCAAAATATTTGGTGCAACAGAAATCAATCCTGCATGAGTTAATGTACCAAACATACTTAGGAAGTGTGCCAAAGTCTCCTGAAGTCCGGGGGTAACAACAGGTGCTTCTGGTACCTGTCCCCCAACTTGAGCTACTGGCGGCTCCTCAACTACTGCTCTGATAGGTGCTCCAGTCGTGGCACGTGCTCTTCCTCCACCTCTGCTCGGCCTCTACCTCGGCCCCGGTCTCTTGCAGCCCTAGTAGTATGTGCGGATTCCTGCTCAGCTAACCTAGTAGCACGTGTCGTCACCATCTGTGAGAGAATAGAGATACAAAGGCTCAAATTCCAAAATCAATAAATCTGCACGACCGGAATGAAAGAAGTGGAAATTTGCTAACAGTTATGTAGCCTCTCGAAGATAAGTACAGACGTCTCTGTACCGATCCGCATGACTCTACTAGACACGTTCGTGACTCGTAGAACCTATGAACCTAAAGCTCTGATACCAACTTGTCACGACCTAAAATCCCACCACAGGCGTCTTGATGGAACTTAGTCTCTAAGATTAAGTAAGCCGATTTCAATTATATTTTTGGATTTTTTTTAATATGAATAAGTAATCAAAACTAACAGCGGAACAAATATGAATATACAACCTCCCAAGACTGGTAGTACTGAGTCACGAACTCTAACTGAACACATGGGATGATCACGAGGACCGAATATACAATATTGTTTGATTAAAAATTAACAGTATAATGAAATGAAAAGACTCCAAGGGACTGCGACGACCAAGCAGCTCTACCTTGAATCCTTACGATCCCGCTTAAACTCTGTCAAAGTCTGATATCTCCAATACCTGGCTCTGCACAAAAATGTGCAGAAATATAGTATGAGTACACCACGATCGGTACCCAGTAAGTATCAAGACTAACCTCAGTGGAGTAGAGACGAGGTACAGTCAATACACTCACTAGTCTAATACCATGTGCAATATAATATACAAAATAATAGGAAAACAAATAACAATAAGGGCAACATAAAACAATCAGTGATGTGCACAATAAGAAAATAAAATCACCATTAATATCACTCAACAATTGTAAATACAATTACACCCAATTAAATCAAGTTTTTCAATTAAATATCTTTCACACATAATTCTTACGAATAAAACTCTTTTTTTAATATAATTTCCTCAAATAAACATCTTTCGAATATAAAATTCTTTCAATAAATCTCTTCAAATATAATTTCCTTAAATAAATATCTTTCAAATGCAATTCTTTCATATAATTCTTTTTGAATAAAAATCCTTCCAAGTAAATATTTTGAATATAATTCGTTCAATTCAAAAGTCACCATGTGATACCTCATTTCATAATCATAACAATACGGGTCTCAGCCTATTTTTATATTTTTTGTAAGCACGGGTCTCAACCCATTTTCATATTTTCGCGGTAATTCGTGCCCATAATTAAATCATCATATTTTTTACGGCACCTCGTGCCCACTTTTCATATCACAGCTGCACGGACAGTTCACGTGCGAATATTATTATCATTTTATCACAGCACCTCGTGCTCACATTTCATATCACAACTGCACGGATAATTCACGTGCCAATATCTTCATTATTTACTCATGGTACCTCGTGCCCATATTTTATTTTATAATCCGCCCGGCAATAGCTACATGCTCTCAATTTCAACATAAATTAGATTGTTA
Source organism: Nicotiana otophora (assembly GCA_000715115.1). Lineage (NCBI taxonomy): Eukaryota > Viridiplantae > Streptophyta > Magnoliopsida > Solanales > Solanaceae > Nicotiana > Nicotiana otophora. The sequence goes on from AWOL01S0045999.1 coordinate 7,223, forward strand.
TCAATTTACCAACAACAAGACAAATTGCACAAGGTATAAAATAAACACAATAAAATCACAACATCACATGAAAATCACCAACACCACAACTCCACATCATCACATATCGTCCCTGACAATAGCCACTCTTATCGCTCATATTGCCGCCCTTATCGCTCATATAGCCACCCTTATCGCTCCGCCCAGAAAATATCAATAGCCACCCTTATCGCTCCTATTGCCACCATTATCACTCCTATAACCACCCTTATCGTTCCGCCCAGACAATATTCAAACAAACACAATAACAGTGAAATGCCACCCTTATAACCATATAATATCAATGGTAAAATGTCACCCTTATCTCCTCAAAATAATAATTCACACAACACAATAATTTACACGGAAAATTATCACGGCAACATAACAAAAATCAATTCATATCACAATTTTCCCAATGGCCACAACCAAAATTCCAAAGATATAACCAAATCAATTAATTTCACAATAAATAGCCGAAGGCCCCACACAATGTGTATAACACCCCAAAAATAATCAACAGAGATAAAAATTACTCAGCATAAAGTAAAGCCTTCATTAATCCAAACTTAGATAATTATATTAACACTTTTTTTTAAAACTTTCTTAATTAATTATTTGTATAGGAAAAATTCATATTGAAATTAATTCCAAAAAATATCAAACCAACAATACTCACGAAATTACATAAATTTGCAAGTAACAATCACATCAAATTGTCATATAAAAATAAATTCAACAACAAGGATTTAGGCATGATAAATAGATGATTTAATAAATACTAACAATTATCCAAATTACTATACAATTTTCCCAAGACTTTAACTCAATAAATTTTGCACATATAAGCCCGAGTACGTATTTGTCACCTCGCGTATACGGCTTTTCACTTTTCACAAATGGCATATAAGACTCGATGCCTAAGGGGTAATCCCCCACTCGAGGTTAAGCAAGACACTTACCTTTTTGAAGTTATGCCGATATTCCAAAATCGCTTTCTTGCTTGAATTGACCTCCGGATAGCTCAAATCTATCCAATTCAATTGTATAACTTCATTAAAATTCATCGGAAATAATTCTGAATAATAATACTTCGACTTAAAATTTTATTTCAAAAAGTCAACAAAAGTCAACGCGGGACCCGCCTCTCAGAACCCGATAAAATTTTCAGAAAATCCGAACACCCATTCCGATACGAGTTCAACCATACCAATTTTATCGAATTCCAATAATAACTCGACCTTCAAATCTTAAACATTGGCAGAAACAGAAATTTGTTCTACTCAAAATTTTAACAAGCCAATACACGATTTAACACCTAAATTTACTCCAAATAAACTCAATTTTGAAACATAACCTCCAAATATCGTCAAGAACATACCCCAATTATCAATTTGTCAAAATAATAATAAATCTAACAAACTCATTTTGCAATTAAGAAGAAGAAGAAGAAGAAATCCTAAACAGTAGTAAAAAGCCACAACAGCTCACCGTGTAAAACACCATAAACTATCTTAAAATATGCTGACAAATACCATATGAATTCATTGTCACCTTTATTTTCATATTATCGAAGAAGAAGAAGAAGAAGAAGAAGAAGAAGAAGAAGGAGGAGGAGGAGGAGGAGGAGAAGAAGGAGAAAAAGGCCCGAAGTTACTTACATTTTGGTATCAATTAAAAAAATTGAAAAAATAAGTACAAGTTAAATGGGACGACTAAATAGGACGCCCCGTACAATTTTTACTACTCGATCCTAGTATATGTTATGGCCCTTAAATTCCAGCGACCCACTGGACAGTTATTGGGCTCCCCTTGGTCGTTCGGACTTTGAGAAAATTCCAAATTTGGACCGTAATTACTCCTTTATAATGACGGGAGATTTGCACAAATGGGATCATTTTACATTGCTATTTAACTTTTTCTTCCCATTTAAGTAAATTTTATAAGAGTTAGTTAGGGGCATTACTTGCTCGAAGTTATGTAACAGCGAAGGATCAAATCATAGAGATAGCGGATCTTAAGAGGCGGAAGAAAAGGATGGTCATGGGTTGAGAACGAGAATTGAACTCTATGAGATCGAATCTGGGCCATTCGTCAAGGCCTAGGAATCCGTTGGACATCTCAGCGGCGGGATTTGATACCCGTATGTCGATGTTGACTTGTGTATAAGTCAGATGTTGGAAAGGGAAGGCCTGCCAGGCCGTATGCCCATGGGTGCAGGATTCTTCAAAAAGGCGCGGGCTGACTCGGAGACCTGGGACCTCTACATCTTTCTATATACAGATATAGCAATTTCTAATCTTTAGTGCCGCTTTGAGATTGAATCTTTCTTTCTATCCATAGGTCGGCTTTGCACAGATAAATCTTTGCCGGGGGCAATGCCAGCAGCCTGGTGAGGGCTGGCTGTCTGAATGCATAACTTGCTCGAAGTTATGTAGGAGCTAAGCATAACTTGTTCAAAATTATGTGGGGGTGGACATAACTTTGAATAACAAGCGCGAGGCATAACTCTAAAAAGGGGAAAAACTTAAGTACCAGCGCTCAAAAAAGACTTTGAGTGATGCTGTGATAAAACTATCGTACTTTTTATTGGATGGAGGGGATATAAATTATCAATTATTCCATCAATTAACAAATAACAAATTTACAATGGGAAGTTGATCAACAAATTTGTCTTCTTTAATTTTGATCGAATTAAATATTTCTATGGTCATAACTCATAGTGTCAATATTAAAATGATCTTCATGAGCTCCTCCATACGTGAGAGAGGAACGTGTGAGTTTTGTTGGTTATATGTGTAACGGTTTGTCATATTAAAATGAAGTGCTTATTGTTTAATTTACTAAATTCAAAAGGCCTTAGCCGACAAGTTAATTAATTAGGGCGAATGCTAGAAATTTTATTTAGAGATTCAAGGATTCTAGAATCCTTCATTAGAAATACAAGACAAGCCCTTGGAGTTTTTTATAATGACACTTAAACTTTGTAACTTAATAATATTTTAATTAGTCTGGGAACTTCCTTCTACTTCTAACATATTATTGATATTTTCATAATTTATAAGAGTAAAAAAACTAGTTTTCAACAAATAGGAAAAAGAGATGAGGAAAAAAAACAATTAGAAAAAAGAGAAGAGCTTTGTTGTTTTTCATTTCCCTACTCAACATATGTAAATTGATTGAAAAGAGTTATTTTCTCTCTTTCCCTCCTCTTACTTGTGTTTATTATTTAGAAGAACTACTTTTATGATCTTACCCTTTACCTTCTTTTTTTATGTTTACTGAGTAACGACATAAAATACCTTTGGTTTCACTAAATTAAGAAGATCTTGCAGTGTAAAGAAAATTTTCAAAATCACGTGTTTATTTATCATTCTTTTCGTGTATTTACTTTTTATATATTGATACCCCTTAATTAAAATTTTAGCTCCGTTACTACTCTACGTATGACGGCTGCAAAATAATTATCTATTTATTAATTTCTATCAAATTCCTCAAACTCCTTTCTCACAGGAAAAGCTTTTTATAACACAACAATCAGTCATTTTCTATTCTTTTTTGAAAGCAACAAGTTGTATAAATCAGTATTTGGTGAATTTGTATGTGGGGATATAAGGTGGTTGTGAAGATTATAGCTGTTTACCTCTTAATTTTTGACAATTTGGCACTTGTTAGCTGGTCACTTTAATTTACTTGTTTAATTTTTGACAACTCGGTCCCTAAATTTCACCATAGTTTAACAGTATGAAGTTGACATATGAAAACATGAGCTAGTACTTCAAGATTAGAATACCGTTTCGCCCTAAATAATTGTAAATACTGAAGTTAAATATTTGAAAACATTAATTTGTCTATGTGTTTGCAAATATTAAATTTCAATATTTGATTTTTTTTTGAATTATCTTGTGGTTTTCATATCCGATGAAATTTGATCGTGAGATCTCATAATTATTTTCCCATTGCATTTCTAAATACAGGATAATGAAAAACTAGTTCGAGAAGTATTTCAAGTGAAATAGTAATTTCTACGCACTTTTTAACTTTTTTCAATTAAAGTTACTCATGTCCAAATATAATTCAATTTCCACAATTTTTTCACTATTCAAATATCTTTATTTATTTTTATACGCAACTAATTATGACAATGCAAAACTTGCATTTTGCAAATTCAAGCAAATTGAAAATAGCTCGAAAATTCCAAATTAACATAATGACATGCACAAAACAAGAATGACACCTTTAAGGGTATGAAGAAAAGAGAATAGAAAAATAAGAAGGTGGAAAATTCCTATGAATTGCCCTATCATTAGATTTGCAGCCTTAGGAGATCAAAGATAGATATTTGTTTTGTGTACATTTTTTAAAAAAAATTTGGTTAATGCATCTAGAATTTAATTGGTAGCATGCAGAGCTTTTGGAGCTATTATTAATCTAATGATTAGAAGCATCGGAAATTGTTGTACGTACCATAATAGAGTTGACATTTAACTAAAAACATTTTTAAGAAGCAACCAAAAGATTTGGTAAGGGGATTTTGATATTTTGGTAGGGGTTTCATTCTTCAATTACAACTAAGAAGGGTAGCTTTTAGGTTTTTAGTTCAGCCAACAAATGGGGTCAGGTTCTAGAAGTTTTAATTTCCTATCATTTTTCTTTTTCCAAATACGTTATTAATATACATCTTTGAAAACTAGAACAAAGTTATATCATATGTCAAACAATGTTGTTATCAGTGTGAGGTAAGATATATTCTTTTTTATCTACTTTTTCTCTCCCTTCTAAGGGATTATTCAAAAATAGTTAAAGATTGCTAACAAAGTCTTAAATGAAAACACAAAAATGGGAAATAAACAAAATGGAAAGAGTAGAATAATATAGTATGAACCTGCTCTTAGAAGCAAGAAAAACACTTGTCAAAACATGATTAAAAAGTATATCTTAATGTTCATATGGTATATTAGTTTGAAAGATTTTTTTCATGCATGTAAAACACATGTGAGGGCTCTCTTCAACTCTTCATAATTTTGCCTATTTTTCCCTTTAGCTGTTAATAGAAGGGACCTTGAAGTAATAATAAAATTATCTCGTATGACGTACAATTGTAACGGATTCAAGCCATGTAAGCAATCACTGATGCTTGTACTAGAGTAGGTTGTCTATATTACACCCTTGGGATTTTGCCCTTCCCCGGACTCTACGTAAACACAGAATACTTGTGCACTGAAATATATTTTTTTCCTTTTGTTATTAATAAATTAAAGTACCATATCCATTTTCGAAATTCAAGTTAATTCCTAAAGTCAAATAATCTGCCAAGGATGACAAGAGTTAAATTTTCATTGCTCCAATTGACAGACGAACATCATGTAGCCTATGCCTCTTTGAAAAGCCCAGGTTAATTCTAATTTTCTTTAATTGTAAATTTCTATGCTATTTCAACGAAGGAACGTACAGTATTTTAACATAAAATAGCCATAATGCACGGAGAGATAGCAAGAATAACCAAACCAAGAATCAAATATCTTAATTTCAACTTTCAAAATGCATGCGTTCGTTTATTAATTACATGTACAAAATTGTTACGTGCACTGGGCGTAGCTAAAATACAGGTTACGTGCGGAACCTAATGGTTCCGGTTCAAATTTCTTAAGCATTTCGTTTAATATAAATAAATTATTAATTTAAAATTCAACAATTCAAATCCATAAGCTTTATTTCTGGCTCCGCTAGCAGGCGGTTGCACGTTATGTCAAACTCGTAGAGATTCCCTTTTGAAATATCAAATGTTTAAGTTCCCTTTTTATTAAATTTTCGAAAAGCAGAAAACGAGAGAAATATTATTATTATAAAAAATAAAAAAGAAAGAAGAAGGGGCAGTTGAGAGGACAAAATCTGCCTTTGGAAGATATCCAGATTTGGCAGTAAACTATAAAATAAAATAATTCAAGGACCAAGCACCTTGACAGCAAAGTATGAAGAAATTTTCGAACGTAAAGCAAAAACTGTAGCCTTCCAAATGTATTTATAAGAAAAAGAAAAAGAAAAACCATAACAAACTATTCTTAATTATGCCATCAAAGTCAAATAGGTGGACAAGTCAGTTCCTGTTGTTAACTAATACAGAGACTAAAAACTCTTTTTAAGTCTAAGAATTTGTGAAATGTTTCTAAGTACATTTGATTTGGTGTATACTTTAATAAATATTTAGTTATTACACGTTTACATGGGAATAATTCAAGAAATGGTAGGCAATAAGGCATCAGTCTATATCAAAGTTCTCTCTATATATAAATGAGTAGTAGGTGATTGATAACTTAGTTATAAGTCTTAAGAACTCTTCCACAAGAAAACTTACTTCTTATTTAAGGTCTCATTCCTTAAGTTGTTGATCTTCTGTACTTTTTGTTGTTTGTTTTTTCAAAGTATTTGGTGAAGAAATGGTTCTAACTTGGAAATCAATGATCCCATGTTGTTACAAAGTAGATGATGAGTTTGTAAGATCAAAGAAACAGGTCAAAAAACAAAGTTCATTTCAGAGATTGTCTCTTTTGGATTTTGATGATCCAAGTTCACCACTATCTGCTGATGGACTTTCCAATTCATTCATTGGATCAAGCCTTATCAACTTCACATTTACTCAACTTAGAGAGGTTACACATCATTTTTCATCTGCTAATTTTCTTGGTGAAGGAGGATTTGGACCGGTTTACAAGGGATTCGTCGACGACAAGCTTAGGCCGGGGTTAAAACCTCAGGTTGTGGCTGTTAAGGTGTTGGATACAGATGGTTTGCAAGGCCACAAGGAATGGCTGGTGAGTTGTTTTTCATTATTTTTTATGTGACGATTCATAGAGCCGACCCCAACTTGCATGGGATGGGATGGAGGCATAATTGTTGTTGTTATTGTTGTATGCTAAGTGAACGGGAGCCTTGGCGTAACTGGTAAAGTTGCTGCCATGTGACTACGAGGTCACCGGTTTGAGCCGTGGAAACAGCCTCTTGCAGAAATGCAGGGTAAGACTGTGTACAATAGACCCTTGTCATCCGTCCTTTCCCCGGACCCCGCGCATAGCGGGAGCTTAGTGCATCTTTATTGTTGTATGCTAAAGTAGAAATGTTAAAGATGTTGAAAGTGATTTTTTATGCAGACAGAGATAATATTCCTGGGGCAACTGAGGCATCCACATCTGGTAAAATTGATTGGATACTGCTGGGAAGATGATAATAGACTCCTAGTCTATGAATTCTTGCCAAGAGGAAGCTTGGAAAATCAACTCTTTGGAAGTAAGTTTCCACATTGTTTTTCTCAATATCAATTCAGAATAGGATGTACTGAAATTAGACATAAATGTTAGAAATAGTTTACTATTATATGGTTTTTAGAACTCAGAGAACCTGAAACTGAGGTATGGCTTGATTTATAGTTCTCATGTTTGTATTTGTGGCAATTATGCAGAGTTTTCGATCACATTATCGTGGTCAACAAGGATGAAGATAGCATTAGGAGCAGCAAAAGGACTCGCGTTCCTCCATGAAGGCGAAAAACCAGTCATATACAGAGATTTTAAGGCATCAAACATCTTAATAAATTCAGTAAGCTTACTCCTTCCATCATGTTCTATCAAATAGTGTTTGTAAATAAAATGAAAAAACAAATGAACACAGAGAGATAACAACTCTTGAAACGCGATGATCTATCTTGTAGGATTACACTGCTAAACTTTCTGATTTCGGACTAGCAAAAGATGGACCAGCAGGGGATGATACACATGTATCGACACGAATAATGGGTACACACGGCTACGCAGCCCCTGAATACATCATGACAGGTACACTAATATGAACACTGGAACACATTTGATTCCATTGTATATCTTTGGAAGTTAAGGCAATCTAGAAATGGAAATAGTGATAAATGAGACTTTTCTTGCTTACTTTTCTAGTCCAACTTGTGATTGGCTAATTCATTGGCAATGCCACCATTTCCAGGTCATTTGACAACAATGAGTGATGTATACAGTTTTGGAGTAGTTCTGTTGGAAATGCTGACTGGTAAAAGATCTTTGGATAAAAAAAGACGAGAAGGAGAAACGAATTTGGTTGAATGGTTAAGGCCTTATTTAAGAGATCCAAAGAAAATTTCTCGTGTGATGGACCAAAGACTTGAAGGTGAATACCCGATTAAAGGGGCACAAACTGCAGCATTAGTAGCATACAAATGCTTGAGTCATTATCCTAAGCCTAGGCCTACAATGGATGATGTTGTCAAGATTCTTGAGACACTTCAGGAGGAAAGCAACAACACTGACACTGCAATTAGTGATCCAATGATAACGATGACATCGAACAGTGATTTCAGCAGTGGGAGTGAGAAAAATGGCGAAAAAGAGGATGCTGCAATACCGGAACGAAATGGGAGAAGCAGAAAGGAGAAGTACTTGAATGGGAAAAATCAAGGTTATGACTGGAGACAGAGAATCAATAGGCAGAGAATGGTGGCGTCTTACTCGGATACAGCTCTTTATAGAAGACATTGAGATATGGCAAATATAGCTACCTCAAACATTGCAGTGAAGAATCTAAGTAATGGCACTTCACTTGGCATCACTAGCTATAGAGCTTTTGCACTACAGCAAAAATGATAAAAATTCAGAAAATACTATGTGTATAAAGGTGGATTCTTTTGAGAAACACATGGTAGTAAATATTAATGCGGTAAGCAGTATATAGAATGTCTAAGCAGCATACTGCTTATAGTTTACTGTTATATACTACCTGATTTCAGGTGTAGGATTGTAACTTTTCTCATCTTTTGTGAAGTCTTCGGTAGTTAGATATGAAATGGAGACTAAACCCATTCTATTGTAAGGTCTGAAATGGATATGCCATTTCATACATGGAATTGTGGTATTTAGCAACCAAGAGTCTGATCAAGCGATCAATGAAGCCGGTGAAAACTACGGGGAGATCAGAGTTCAGATTTCAGCCGAGAGTTATCCAGAGTTCAGCCGAAAACAGAGTTATCCGATACATGTGTTGGTGGGAAGTAACAGACGAGCAGGTACCAGTGTAATAATTGCGGTGAGTGCGAGTTGGCTCAAACACCACTGTTATTATAAAAAGTATTGTGGGTATTTAATAAAATGTGGAGAAGATTTTCTTTGTTTAAGTAGAGTTGGTAATTTCAACAACTAAAAGAAGTGAAGCAACAACGTGATTGCATCAATCTGAAAAATAGAACATTCAGCTTCAAATAATTTATAGCATAGATAATATAAAGCGACCTTAGAAACTTCCATTTGTACACTAATGATATATAAATTCTACCTGCTAAAAACAGAGTTAGTTAGGAAGCTTGACCTTTTCTCTTGATTGAAAGGAACGCTACTCCTTTCTCACAGTTCCCATCCACCCCTCTCTTCCCCCTCACCCAAAAAAAGAACGTTAGGGCTCCTAAGCGCTTTTTAGTAAAAATATCATAACGTTTTTGTAAAAACGTTCAAATGACAAATTCTTTGAAATCTTATATATCGGGAGCACAATTGTCCTTCAGAAATTATGGCCAACCTCTTCATAAATCAAGAGTTCTACTTTATGAAGTTAAACCTTGTTTCACTTGTTAGATTAGCCCCTCGTATTATCTTAATTATAACTCTTTTTGTTCTTAAAGTTTGTATTTGACTCCCAACATCCTCAAACACATATATCACATTCCAAAAAATCAAACCAAGTATTTTCTCACTTCCCATCACATAAACAACTAATTTGGGCCATGCAAAACATAGAATTAAATCAATTAAAACTTATCGAACAATTAAAAGAGTATATGATGTCCAATCAAATACCGTCATATAACATGAAATGGATGAAATAATATGTATTTAGTTGTGGATTATAACTCATTTAGACAAGTCAAAACCACTTAATTAATTTGATTATTCTTTTTGTTACATTTAGGTCAACTATTTTCTCTCTGTCCATTTCTCTTGTTCTTTGTTTCTAGTTTTTAGCTACTGTTTTAGGCCAAAATAGAGGCAAAAGTGCAGCAATAGCCACTTTTAAGCCCGCTATTTAAAATATATTCATAATTTACAATATATTTAAAGATTAGCCAATTCATCTAAATTTCAGGACTAAGTATCCTGGATTTGAAAATTCAGGACTAAGTGTCCTGAATTTCTGAACTACTAATTTAAAATTCATTGCATAAGATTCGAACTTCTGTACATAATTTTCGAACTTTAGGACACGATGTCCTGAAGTTTGAGCGAAATGACTAATCTTTAAATATATTATACAATGTGGATATATTTTAAATAACACTCTTAGAAGTGGCTACCTGATGTTATTTCCACCAAAATAGAAGGTTGGGAATCAACCCAAGAGTTGCAGTATTTTAGTCCAGAAAATGATGGGTCAAAGTGTTCATATTTACAACTAATCAGCTAATAAATTATAAAACGGAAATGCTAAAACCAAAACAAATAAGGTACAACAGAAAAAGAAAATCGTCGCCTGAGAGATTCGAACTCTCGCGGGGAAACCCCATGTACTTAGCAGGCACACGCCTTAACCACTCGGCCAAAGCGACGCTTGTTAGCACAATGAAGCAAAGTATTTTTTAATTCTTGAATAACATATTCCAGGAAAAGCCCTTGGATTTCTTATTGCTTGCCAGCAGAAAATTTCCTTTTGCTTTCTTCGATCCCAAGCTTTAACCGATCAACACAACGAATCATAACGCGATATTTGTGGTTTCAAAGTGTAATCAGAAGCTTGAAAAATGGCGACAGTTAAAGCAGTGATGGGGAATTTAACGGTGGCAGAACGACAAGTACTGACGGCAGTGAACAGCGGAGCATCAAGTTTATCATTCGTCGGTTCTGGATTCATAGTGCTCTGTTATTTGCTATTCAAAGAGCTCCGCAAGTTCTCCTTCAAGCTTGTCTTCTACCTCTCTTTATCCGTCAGTAAATTTGCTTTCACCTTTTGTCTACTCTCTCTTCTTTCTCAGTACTTAGGGTTAGTTCGATTTTTGATAATTTTATCGAGAGCTAGTCAATTATTGTAAAATTGCATTTTACATTCTTCTTCCTCAAAATGTGGCTATATTTGAAGTAATTTAGTTTACGTTTTTTTTTTCATTGAATCGAGTAAAATGTGTAGATGTAGTAGATCAGGAGTTGGATTCAGTGAGCTTGGAGGTTTGGAATGGAAATGCAATTGAACTCTATATTTGAAGGAACTTAAAAAAAAAGTAACATATTTTATAGTCAAAATACTTCTTCATTTTTTAATTAGTCATGTAAATAAATCCAGTACCTAATGACGCAAGCTATGGAAAATTTTCTTTGCCGGCGGGCTTAAATCAAAAGAATACAACAATGAAACAAAGTACTTGAGAGTATACATAAAAGAAAGAAAGAATAGAAAAAGATATAAAGAAGAAAGAACATGAAAGAAGTTATATCTCTATGCACGCAAACTGGCCTGAACACCACAGTTATAAAAATAATAGAAAGAGAAGAAGTTGCTATCCATATTGGTTCTCTAGAATTAGTGTTCTGACTGTTCCAATATTGGTACATTTCTCAGTCCCACAGTGGGTAATTCGAGCATTGGATCAAATGTATGTTGCTGCAATAGGATGAGAACTTGCATAGATGACTAGCAGCTTAATGGAAATGCTGTTGACTCTATCTTTTACAAATAGATTGTAACTCCATACAAGCAGTTGTCCGATCTGCTTGGGATTCTCAAAGCTTTGATATCAAGGGGTCCTTTTATTTGGCAAGTAATGCAGAAATCTCTTGTGAAAAATAAAAAAGAAGATAAATACGTACTTTGAAAAGTTAAAAGAAAATGAAAAACCAAGAAAAAAGTTTGTATGCATATTGGTTACCCCATTTAGGATTAGTTATTATGATTTATGAATGCACTGTGCTGAGAATCTCGCTGTCTCTCTCACACAGTGCCTACTGGCTACATCGAAAATATTTTCAATTTAGATAGTTGGTCAAATGGACGTAGCTGCAGCGGGGATTGGAATTTTAAATACTGAGCTAGTAGCTCTAATGGAAATGAAGTTGACTCTATGTTTTGAATTTGTTACTTAAACAACTTAAGATCAATCAAGCTGTTAGCTCATATCCTTGGATAATAGTATATCTCTCTGAGCATTGTTTCGGGTAACAGTCCACATTAGAGGTTGCTGAATTTACTCTGCTTTAAGTTTAGTTTTTGCTTCTTAGTTAATAATTTGAAAGGTGATTGTTGTTGTGCTTACTCAAACCGAAGGACTAATGCGAAGTGCTCAATCAATGGAATGGAAGGATAGGAAAAAAAGCGCATCTAGTATAATACATAAGTGGTAAATGTCCATAATTTTAGATTATATATTATTGACTAATGGTGTGTGCCTATCAAGAAGATTGAATATTCAGATGCTTCTTTTTTTACTTTATGACTCGAAATCTGTCATACATAGGCCTTGCTATAGTGATTTATGCTCTATATGGTTTAAGTTTCTCTCATTTCAAGACTTCCTTTAATTCGCTTGAGTGCAGGACATGTGCTGCAGTTTCTTCAGCATAATTGGGTACTGCCACTCTCTTCTATTAGTTATTTGTAGCAGGCCACAATGAATTTTCATTCTAAATGGTTCTTCTTAACTGTTAACTGTGAATTCGTTTGGTCATGTAGGGATCCTTCCAAAGGGTTCTTCTGTTATGCTCAAGGCTATACAACACATTTCTTCTGCCTAGCCTCTTTCTTGTGGACTACAACAATTGCCTTTACTCTTCACCGAACAGTTGTTAGGCATAAGACAGATGTTGAAGATTTGGAGCCTATGTTTCATTTATACGTTTGGGGTATTTTCTTTTATCAGAGACAACAAATTGGCTTCTATAATTGGTTACTGTTGTTAATTTCTCTGTTTCTGAATGCATAGAGCAACTTGTTTAATCCCGATGCTTCTCCAGGAACTTCAGGAGTAATGACAGTTATAAGATCAATTGCCAATAATCATGAGCATCTAAGTCGGTTAGGCACTTGGTGTTGGGCACAAACAGGACATGCAGGAAAGGCAAGTATTTAGTGGTCATAATCTCTAGGTTTCTACTATGCATTTTTCATGGTAATGTCTATTGAATTTTATTTGGATGTCATTTCCGTAGTTTGTGAGCTTCAAAAATTGTGATAATTTTTAAATACTAAGTTCAAGGGATGGATTTCTATTACTTTCATGAATAACGTTGATGTCATAAATAAATGCACGATGTAGTTGATTGTTAATTGGCAAAGGAGTTCTCACATTTAATCTTTCGTTTTAATTCGTTTTCCTTTTTAAGGAAAAGACTTTTCTGATTTTGGTAAAACGGTACAGATAGATGGCCATATTTCAGTTGTTTGGGCTATATTATCTTTTAGCGTGAAAGAGCATTTATCAAATTAATCTTTGTTATGTTCATTACTGCAGGTTACCCACTTCATCACGTTCTATGCACCTCTTTGGGGTGCCATTCTTTTTAATGGTGTCACCTATTTTCAAGTAATACGGATGCTAAACAATGCAACTCGTGTATGTACCCATTGTCCTTGCCCTTAATAATTTATGATTCTTGTATTGGTTTATGAAGAATTGGGTAATGAAGAAAAATTGTGACATTTCAAGTATGCTGATTCTTCTTCTAATATTCCAGATGGCAGTGGGCATGTCAGATCGGTCATACCAACCAGATCCTCGGTCAGATATGAAGGTACACAGAGCTCCTCTGCTAAGTGAAAGTAATTCAAAATGTTATCTTAAAAGTATGGGGCAGAGCTGGAAAATGAATGTCTTCTGTTATTGACGCTGTCTCATTTACCTTTCTTGATATTTGCTCTTTTTATCAACTGTTACACTGTTGGACATCTTGCAGGCACTAAATCGTTGGGGTTACTATCCCCTAATTCTTATAGGATCATGGTTTTTCGGCACAATCAACCGTATACATGACTTTATTGAACCAGGTCATAAGATATTTTGGCTTTCTGTTCTTGACGTTGGAATGGCACAGCTCATGGTAAACCCTACTATCTCTAGATGATTTCTATCTTTTCTCTTCTCTCTCATGTGGTTATGGAAGGTGTACAGAGGGAACTGTTACACTCCTCAATGAGTATTTTATGTCCTTATTGTACATCAGATAGATTGCAGACTGTGATGGACCTCTTTGGTAACTAGTATTAACAAACAAATTCTCTCTGGAAAGAATGCTTTAGATCCTCCACTTCCACGAAGATTATAAACAGAATTTCAAGAGTAATGCCACTGAGTGTTTGCTTCAACTAGATGGTGAATTTTAAGCTGATTATTTCGTTAACCGAAAGCTCATTAGTTTGGTTTGAGCGCCAATGTTTATGAGTTAGGATTCTTGGTGGATATGAATTTATCTCTGATTTTATGCTGATGTTTAGTTTTGTTCTGCTCTTCCTTATAATAACTCGGACTCAAAGTATTGACATGTTCTTTCTTGACAAATCTTCTATGCTTTGTTAGGGTCTCTTTAACTCAATAGCATATGGTCTTAACAGCTCAGTCCGTAGAGCAATTTATGAGAGATTGGATCTGTAAGTCGAGTTCAATTTCTTTCCTGTATTATACTATTCATTTTGCATTCCAATTTTTTGCAACATTAAATGGTGTAGATCCTATTTGCCCACTGCCCTAAAAGAGATGAAAGGAAGAAAATGAGAGAGAGCATGCAATACATCTTTGCTTTTTTTCTTTTTTCTTTTTCAATTCTTTTCTCTCTCTTGGGTGTTACTGCGTGATTGGGGGACAGAAATGGCAGTACCAAAGCCAGTATGCACTTTTATTTCTTAGTAACATTTGGTTATTATAACTTGTTAAGATCGTTTGTGTTTTTGTTCAATATTTTGATAGATTTTTCCTTGTCTAAAGTGATGAATATCTACAGTAGTATCTAACTGTATGTTTATTTACTCAAATCACCTTCATGTGTTTACTCATTGGTTTATGGTTCAATATATGTGTGACCTTTTCCAGGTTACCAGAAAGTTTTCAAAGATGGCGTCCAAAGACCTCGAGGTCAAGAGGCCAACAGCAGGATAGTGAATTAGTCTCACTAAAGATTCAAGATCAGCAATAAGCAATTAGAATTTTATGCTTGTACATTCATCTCAGTGCCTCTGCCACCATTTCCCTCATAGGACCAGCTTGACAATTGACAATTGCGTTGTGACAGCTCCATTCCTTCAATCCGGGTTTTATGCTCACAACCTTCCACCGAATCTCCTTGCTCCATTTGCTTAATGCTTGGGCGCTTCTCCCAGATTGCTGAGTGTACATTAGTGCCAGAGTTGTTTTGTTGATAAGTCGGGGAGTATGTATTACATTCTTTTAACCTTGATGCTAACTTCTGAATGTTGCATCAGTAATATGCTCCAGGAAATTAACCCAAGCGATTTCAGTATGATCATTAGAAGACATGATATATGATTTGCATATGAAGCCGTCAATTTTAGACAAGGCTGAATATTTGTTTCTGATGTACCCTGAAAGAAAACAATTGTTCACTGTTTACATATTCTGTATTGATATAGTAAATTGTCATGGCAATCCGTTCTTAGCTACTTGTTTCAGGCCACAGCATAACCCCTTTCCCTTTGTTATAGAACCTCAACTTCGAAGATGAAAAAGAGCTAATGCTTTGTTATTTACTGCCAATGCTTGTTTGAAATTGATGTGAACGATGTAGTTCGTGGTTGAGGAATATTAGCAACTTGCCTGACTTGTTGCAATCAAATCCTCAAAGCATAAAGCCGTTCTTTTTATTCTTCAGCATATAATGTATCGTGTTACTGCAGCCAATTGTCGAAAAACAGAATCGCAGACTGAAATTTTATTGGACTTCAATTAGTAGAACTCATAGAAGATTACTTCATTCCAAAAACAATATGGAGATTTGGAAAACGAGAGCAATTTGTTTTTATCTGCGGGTAAATTTAGATATTTATTTCTCAAAATTATACTGTAAATGAACTCTCCTTATTTAGTAACAAAACAAAAAATTTAAATTTTGAAAATTCGTAATAATAAAAGACATAATAGTAATAATGTATTGGAAGATTACTTCTAACATTCTTTCTAGTATAAAGCTGAACCTGCTAGTCACTACTGTTTTCTTCTTATTGAAACGACATTTCCACTAAAAGTGAACTACTGAATTTGGACGCAAAGCGGCCAAGTGCCAGAACTCAGAATTTTATTCTTTTTATGGGAATTTTCCTACTCATATTATAGCCCCACCCCACTCGCCAAGTGGGACAATATACCCAGAATAATCACATATCAAAAGTTTGTCCATGTGGTAATTACTAGGGGGGCGGGACGGGGGGGGGGGGATTTCTATTTGCAGTTCTGTCATGCTTCTCATTTTTGTCCATCCAAGTAAAAATCACTACTAGAGTACAATTTTTAACAATTTTTCCATGGGTTGCTTTGCTGTTTTAAATGTATAGGGATTAACTATAGCACTGTTTGTTTCTCTTTCTCAGTAAATGCACAGACAATCCAACTGTTATGGCATTATCAAGTAAAAAAGCAAAAACAGATTTTACTTATATAATAACAGAAGCTTCAATTCCTATTTAAGCCAGCTAGCGGTGGAGTTTTGTCTCAAAATTTTCAAGAATATTTTTTGCACATAATTTTAAAGCAAACACCACTAAATGAGACAAAAATTTGGGAAAACAATAATAATGAAAATGGAGAAATGTAAATTTATAGTATTCAGATCCAGAAATACACAACAACAGAAGGAAATGAAAAAGATCAGCAGGTGTACAAACCACAGATCCAATACTATCTAAAAACCAAAAAAAAAAAACATCTTCATTATCATTTTTCCATATAATTTCTATGGGTAAAACAAGAACCAAACCCATTAATATTCAGAAAATTTCAAGCACAGGCACATGGATTATCAACGACCACAACATCCTCTTCACCGGTCCTAAAAAGTAAATATCCGATCGACAGACCCAAAACGACGGCAACAAAAACGCCGCCGTTAAATGACATAATAGCCAACATAAGCATATACCCAATCGCCGAATTAATCCCAAATAGAATCGCCGTCGCAAATCTCGCCCAGTTCCACTCACCGCCGACGGTCGGAAATGAGTAAAGAAGAGGGGTATTCACGGCGGCGTTGGACGGCGGCGAAGGATAGTTTTTCTTGGAATTAGAAGACAGAATTTTGAATCGCTGACGGCGATCTTCCATATACTGATAAAAAACGGAGAAGATGAAACAAGCGAGTAAAGCGAGAGCATAGCTTAACCAAGAATTGGTTTTCCAAAAATCGAACAAAAGGGTCACTTTGTTACCCCAGTAAAAGGTCATGTGCATCATTTTTTTTGGTTTGATTTGGATTTTTGGAATTGTGATCGGAAGAGGAGGAGTTTGAGGTGGGGTTTTTGAGGAAGATGACGGGTTGGTTTTAGATTTGTTTGATTTGTTGGAAAAGTATGGACCTTTGAATTTGTTGTGTTTTTTTTTTAGGACCGGTGAA
>AWOL01S0046002.1:0-12940 GCA_000715115.1 Nicotiana otophora
TTAACTTATATTTTGCAGAATTAATATTTACAAATACAGCAATATTGACCGGGAATAACACATATTAGGATAATTTTTCATAGTCTCATCCGATTGATCGGAGTCGACTGTGGCCGGAACATATACTGCAATTTGTTTCTTTCTATTCTCTACTCCGTAGCCTCTCCTCCACAAAACAACCCTTCTCATCCGTCCCAAAAATAGTAAAAAACTTTGCCGGAGTTCAGTCGGAGAACATCCATCCGATGACGCGTCTCCATCTTCTTACTCATGTTTATGCCGATGTCTAAGCCTCATATAATGTTTTCAATGAAGAAGCAGAAGAAAATAGAAGTAGCAGCAGCAAATTGGTGACACAAAGTTTGGACCATTACCAAGAATACTATCAAGAAAAACTCAAGGCAACAAATGCAGATACATTTCTTCTTAATTATCCACCTTGGTATACTTCTTTATACCCACATGCAATGCTAAAGAGAACGAAAATTTCATATTATCTAGCTTATAATGTTGACTCTTTAAGACCATTTGCTTACCATGCACAGAGGAAACAAATTTCAAATAGGTATGACATTGAAACACTTCCATCAGGCTTTAATAGAACCTTACTGGTTTAAGCTCATCAAGGCATATTCACCAGCATAGAGAGACCTGGAATATTTTTATCGTCCTCTACATTACATATCTTAAACCCCAGTGCAAGAAAGCCTTCTTTTTCAGCCTTGAACGAAACTCAGGGCTTTACCAACTTTCATCAATCATTTCCTTTACTTTCAGACCAATAAAATTCCAAGGGCCTATATCTCTGATAAACACATTTCATTCCTTCTATGCCAATAAACTTGACCTTCTTTCCCTTTTCAGACCATCAGGAAAAAATTAACCACTTCCGTCTAACAATTCAAATAATCTAAAGTTAGTTAGTACTGCCTAATACTATTTCATAATTAAGTGGGTATTGTACCAACTTATTATTTCTTTCATACCATGATCTTAAATATTTTTTTCTTTTAAACTGGCTGGTTTTAAACCTTCTATGCTCTTTCCTACAATTAATTACTCAATAGGCCAAGAATTAACACCAGAGCAAGGGGAAAAATTGAAGAAGCTAAAATCAGAGATGAAAAGAGGTGGATTGCTTGTTGATGGGGAAGCTTCGGAATTTGGAAACTATAATTGATGGGTTGAAACAGTCAATGATGGCGGTGATTGAAGCGGCGGAGTCAGCGGTGAGGTTTGTCTTTGCAGCCATGGCATGGTCGCCTCTTTTTCCTCATCTGTCTTTGCAGATCTGAACTTCTTAGTTAAGTACTTTTGGGCTAGCCACTAGAATTACTTTTGGGCTATAAAATATATAGTGCAATATTTGGGCTACAGGGTGATATATATTTTGGCCGATGGGCTATAAATAAATTTTGCTCAACGTTATTTTCTTTTTGATGCCAGAGAAGCGCTTCTGGCACAGTTGCTAGCTATATTGAACATTCTCCCGTAATCAGAAATGACTTTTCCCATGATAATATTTTTGTTGACCAAACCTTACTTGGGGACTTTTACATCTATACCCGGTTTTGGGGTTACAATTGAACCTATACCCACTTTGTAAAAACGTTTGCAAGCTTACCAACTTTACGATCAACTTTAGACCTATCGGGTCTGAAGTTAAAAAAATTTAGTCTGAAGTGAAAACAATTGCACTTCAGATGCACTTAAGGTCAAATAGGTCTGAACTGCAACCAATGGTTTCATGCACTTAAGACCAATAAGTCTGTAGTGAAAAATTGCACTTCAGATGCACTTAAGGACAAAAGGTCTGAAGCACAACAAACGTTTTCCTACACTTAAGGCTAATAAGTCTGAAGTGAAAAATAAAAATTGTACTTCAGATGCACTTAAGGCCAAAAGGTCTGAAGTGCAACAAACGTTTTCATGCACTTAAGGCCAAATAGGTTTGAAGTGAAAAATTGCACTTCAGATGCACTTAAGGCCAAAAGGTCTGAAGTGCAACAAACGTTTTCATGCACTTAAGGCCAAATAGGTTTGAAGTGAAAAATTGCACTTCAGATGCACTTAAGGCCAAAAGGTCTGAAGTGCAACAAACGTTTTCCTACACTTAAGGCCAATAAGTATGAAATGAAAAATTGCACTTCAGATGCACTTAACGCCAAAAGGTCTGAAGTGCAACAAACGTTTTCATGCACTTAAGGTCAAATAGGTTTGAAGTGCAAATTGTCCAGAAACAGAAATTTGTTCTTCGAATTATAATAATTCAACATACGATTTAATATTTAAATCTACTCCAAGTGAGGTTAAATTTGAAACATAACCTCTAAATATCATCAAGAACAAACCTTAATCATCAATTTGTCAAAACAACAATAAATCTAACGAACCCATTTTGCAATTAAGAAAAAGAAGAAGAAATCCTAAGCAACAGTAAAAACTAAAGCGTCATAACAACTCACTACTGTAAAACATCATAAACTACCTTAAAATATATTCACAAATACCATATAAAATCACTGTCACCCGAAGAAGAAGAGAAAAAAGTTTGAAGTTGTTTAAAAATTAGGTACAAGTTAAAAAAATTTAAAACCTGAGTATAAGTTAAATGGGGGCGACCAAATAGTGCGCGTGTGCAATTGTTTTGCTTTGCTTGTAAGCACACAAAACTGTGTAGTAAGGGTGAGCATCGGTCGGTTCGGTTCGGTTTTGTAAAATTTCGGTTAATTCGATTTTCGGTTTGTGATTTTAATAACCAAAACCGAACCATAATAACTTCGGTTCGGTTCGATTCGATTTAATCGGTTCGGTTTTCGGTTGGAAGCATAGGCTTTTTATCCGACAACTTTATTTCACTGCAACCTTTGTCTCTTTCCTAGGACAAAACTGTTCATAATCTGAATTTATCAGACTCACATGGGTAAATGATAAAATTGACATCCATATTATTCATCTGTTATTCTTCGTCATATATATAACTGAGTTATTGAACTTCACCTTCTCGAAATTTTATTTCAGAAAGCCAGGTAGATAGAAGGCAAATGAATTTTCTTACTTGTTTAATTAGACGAAGCTTCCAGAATCTAAAATGACATTTGGCCTACAAGTCGAGTTGAAATTGAAAAAGAATACAAAATCCATCTCCTACAAATTATATTCATGATCCAAATATTTGAATATTCAACCCTACTTAATTAAAACATTTTGTCAGGCATAGCTTTTGAAGGTAAAAAGTAATTCAAGTTTCAGCTTACAAATGAAATTAAGAAGGTCAAAAGTAATTCAAGTTTCAGCTTACAAATGAAATTACATATAATCGCATATGAATGGATTTTGAGCATATATTACAACTTTTATAAAACAATTGACTTGCAGAAATGGAGCAAGAATGTTGTAACTTTCACCAAACCTCCACCACTAAAACCACCACCACGGCTAAAACCACTGCCACTTCAATTGCTAGCGCCGTGATCACTGCTCCAATCTCAACCGGGGATAAATTGTGTGATTGGTAATTGTGTGTGTATATGGTCGAAACTGATTTCGGTCTTCGTACGTCTGATCAAGATCGAAACATAATGGACCGAAAAAAGTCTTCATAATATCGAGATGGGATCCGAAGAAGACACAAACGAGCTTCAAGTTTCAGGGACATGTCAAATATCGAGCTCGAAGTAGTTATCGAGCTCGGGTCTAAATCGAACTATGATGAGATGTGATGGAATCGAGCTTAAGGAATACCGAGCCCAAGTCATTACCGGACCCCGAGTTGGCATCGACCTCAAAGCCGCTTCGAGCTCTAAAACTGGAAACCGACCAATACCAATTAATACTGAATCCGATCAAGATCGAGCTCATAGACAAGAGCCGTTGTAGCCGCACTAAGGGAGAGAATCTCGGCGGAAATTAGGAAAAAACTGATTTATCATGGGTTCCCCACTATGTATTTTTAATTATATCTAAAGTAGGATTCCCCACTATAAAAGGGGCGACTATATTTCTTTAAAAAAATAAGTTTTGCATACATTATAACTCAGATATCATACATTCCTATATTGAAGAATTATCCTCTTTTAAGCTTCATAGATTCTTGCTTAATTCATAAATCATCCTCTTTTTAATTTTGCTTATTTTTCATTCTTTACAGTCAAAACCCGATATTTCTATTTATTCTTATGATTTGTGTCAATTTATACCACATACCCTTAGAACTACATACAAATTCAACTCTATCTGTTTTTCGGGTAAACAGTTTGGCGCCCACTGTGGGGCTAAGGATAATAGTGGTTATTTGATACGAATCTGCAAAAACACACCATTTTACGCTTGTTTTCGGAAGTATCTTTGATTTTGGATTAGCAACGACGAGTTCTCAATTAAATGGCCTTACCTATCGACAACGAAGCTGGCCTTCAAGATGAGAACAACAACTCGACACCCAGGGCCGAAGGGCCACTTATCGACGCCATTGGAGCTCAAGTCGAAGTACCATTAGACGTTAATTGGCATATGGCCATTGAGACAAACCAACGTTCTGAACCTGAAAATAGCTTTCATGGTGGTACTCGATCTGCAGCTCGAGAAAACCATAACGTTGAGGAAAATGGAATCAGCTTGCATATGATTTTCGAAATGTTGCAAGCTCAAAAGGTAGCGATAGCTCAGTTGCAGAATCAAACCCAGGTATCGAGTAGGTCGGAGCCCAGTCCACTCTGAGAAGTCACCCACAGAACGGAACCAGCTATAGTAAGGTCAAATGAGCAATAGTCGGGGACTAATAGCAAAATTGCTAAGATGTTCGAATAACTTACCAAACGAATAGAATCAGGAGAAAGGAGGATCGAGGCAAACGACAAAAATATGGAAACATATAACTCCAGGGTTGATCAGATCCCGGGAGCACCACCGATACTGAAGGGCTTAGATTCCAAAAAATTTACACAAAAGCCTCCCCCCCCAAACACGGCTCCTAAACTGGTCCCAAAGAAGTTTCGCATACCCGAGATTCCTAAATATAATGGAACGACCGATCCTAACGAACATGTCACCTCTTACACATGTGCCATCAAAAGGAACGATCTAGAGGACGATGAGATCGAATCTGTATTATTGAAAACATTCGATGAAACCCTAACAAAGGGGACAATGATATGGTATCATAATTTACCATCTAACTCTATTGATTCTTTTGCTTTGCTTGCATATTCTTTTGTAAAAGCACATGCTGGGGCCATAAAGGTCGAGACCATGAAGTCGGACCTATTCAAGGTAAGACAAAAGGATAACGAGATGTTAAGAGAATTCGTATCTCGTTTCCAAATGGAACGAATGGATCTACCACCAATCACAGACGATTGGGTTGTTCAAGCTTTCACTCAAGGTCTAAATGAACAAAGCTCGATGGCTTCACGACGGCTGAAGTATAACCTGATCGAGTACCCAGCTATTACTTGGGCCGATGTGCATAATCGATATCAATCCAAAATAACAGTCGAAGACGACCAGTTGGGCTCTGGGTCCGTTATTAAAACTGAAGCCAACCGAGAATAGAGGTTGATCAAAGACCAATACTGGCCGTATAATGGAAATCCTACAAGCTCGGTGTGATAAACTGCTAAAATGATACTACTGCTAAGGTACGACCCCCCCTCCCCGTTCAATTATATTTCGAAACTAACCCTTGCAGGTGTTCGACCAAAGATGAGGATTAATGAATTAGATCAGGAACAAATATGGATTATTCAACACGAAGCCTTAGGTCTGAAAGCACGCGTTGCACTCTTTTTCCCTTAGACCGGTTTTGTCCCAAATGGGCTTTTCGGCAAGGTTTTTTAATTAGGCAACCATTGATCATGCTAACTTGGAACAATTCAACAGTATTCAAGGCCTCCTTACAATCAACCTCGAATACTGGGGGGCATACCATTGTCATTGAACATATCAACGATGATTATCAAGTACGGTGCAAAGGAAGTTACTTCGTTATTTCGTGGCAACAAGGTCTCGATAGGAAAAATTGTAAGGGCCAAATGGTCAAACGATCCATGCCCATGTAGTTGGCCCGAGTCCTGATACAAAACATGAACACATGTATAATCACTAACAAAGTAAATGTTTTTCTTTACCGATATCTTATATCCAAGAAAAATTCCTCTATTTAGAGATCTATTATGCAAACAAGCTTAAGGGCCGACCATTACCAAATATCGGGGACTGCCAACCGAAAAATCAACAAGTTCGAGCAACACTCACTCGACTATAAAGCCCAAGGGCTACACTGACTCGAGTTCAAGCAACCATTCTCACTCGGGGACTATCTACGAAGCCCAAGGGCTACCTATTTTGAGTTCGAGAAAGCACTCACTCGACCACTAAGCCTATGGGCTACTCTTATTTCGATTTTGAGCATCACTCACTCGACTACTAAGTCTACGGGCTATATTACTTCGAGTTTGAATCAGTCACTCGACTAATAAGCCTACGGGCTACATCACTTCGAGTTCGAGCAAGCACTCACTCGACTACTAAGACTACGGGCTACATTACTTCAAGTTCGAATCACTCACTCGACTAATAAGCCTACGAGCTACATCACTTCGAGTTCGAGCAAGCACTCACTCGACTACTAAGACTACGGGCTACATTACTTCAAGTTCGAATCACTCACTCGACTAATAAGCCTACGAGCTACATCACTTCGAGTTCGAGCAAGCACTCACTCGACTACTAAGACTACGGGCTACATTACTTCAAGTTCGAATCACTCACTCGACTAATAAGCCTACGAGCTACATCACTTCGAGTTCGAGCAAGCACTCACTCGATCATTAAGCCTACGGGCTATATTACTTCGAGTTGGAATAACTCACTTGACTACTAAGCCTACGGGCTATATTACTTCGAGTTCGAATCACTCACTTGACTAATAAGCCTATGGGCTACATCACTTCGAGTTCGGGCAAGTACTCACTCGACCATTAAGCCTACGGGCTATATTACTTCGAGTTCGAATCACTCACTTGACTAATAAGCCTATGGGCTACATCACTTCGAGTTCGGGCAAGTACTCACTCGACCATTAAGCCTACGGGCTATATTACTTCGAGTTCGAATCACTCACTTGACTAATAAGCCTATGGGCTACATCACTTCGAGTTCGGGCAAGTACTCACTCGACCATTAAGCCTACGGGCTATATTACTTCGAGTTCGAATCACTCACTTGACTAATAAGCCTACGGGCTACATCACTTCGAGTTCGAGCAAGCACTCACTCGACCATTAAGCCTACGAGCTACATTACTTCGAGTTTGAATCACTCACTCGACTACTAAGCCTACAGGTTACTCTTATTTCGAGTTCAAGCAATCACTCACTCGACCATTAAGCCTACGGGCTACATTACTTCGAGTTCGAGACACTCACTCGACTAATAAGCCTACGGGCTACATCACTTCGAGTTCGAGCAAGCACTCACTCGATTACAAAGCCTATGGGCTACTCTTATTTCCATTTCGAGCAATCACTCACTCGACCATTAAGCCTACGGGCTACGTTACTTCGAGTTCGAATCACTCACTAGACTAATAAGCCTACGGGCTACGTCACTTCGAGTTCGAGCAAGCACTCACTCGACCATTAAGCCTACGGGCTACGTTACTTCGAGTTCGAATCACTCACTAGACTAATAAGCCTACGGGCTACGTCACTTCGAGTTCGAGCAAGCACTCATTCTACTACTAAGCCTACGTGCTACATTACTTCGAGTTCGAATCACTCACTCAACTAATAAGCCTACGGTCTACGTCACTTCGAGTTCGAGCAAGCGCTCACTCGACTAATAAGCCTACGGGCTACATCACTTCGAATTCGAGCAAGCACTCACTCGACCATTAAGCCTACGGGCTATGTTACTTCGAGTTCGAAACACTCACTCGACTAATAAGCCTATGGGCTACATCACTTCGAGTTCGAGCAAGCACTCACTCGACTACAAAGCCTACATGCTACTCTTATTTCGAGTTCGAGCAATCACTCACTCGACCATTAAGCCGACGGGCTACATTACTTCAAGTTCAAATCACTCACTCGACTAATAAGCCTACGGGCTAAGTCACTTTGAGTTCGAGCAAGCACTCACTCGACTACTAACCCTACGGGTTACATTACTTCGAGTTCGAATCACTCACTCGACTAGTAAGCCTACAGGCTACATCACTTCGAGTTCGAACAATCACTCACTCGACCATTAAGCATGCGGGCTACATTACTTCGAGTTCGAATCACTCACTCGACTAGTAAGCCTACAGGCTACATCACTTCGAGTTCGAACAATCACTCACTCGACCATTAAGCATGCGGGCTACATTACTTCGAGTTCGAATCACTCACTCGACTAGTAAGCCTACAGGCTACATCACTTCGAGTTCGAACAATCACTCACTCGACCATTAAGCATGCGGGCTACATTACTTCGAGTTCGAATCACTCACTCGACTAGTAAGCCTACAGGCTACATCACTTCGAGTTCGAACAATCACTCACTCGACCATTAAGCATGCGGGCTACATTACTTCGAGTTCGAATCATTCACTCGACTACTAAGCCTACAGGCTACCTTATTTCGAGTTTGAGAAAGCACTCACTCGGTTATAAAGGCTACAAGGTCCAAATTCGATCAAATAGCCTAAATCCTTACGAAAACCTTCATAAGGCATGAATGAAATGAAATCTTCACAAGGCAGAGAATAAAATAGAGGCAAGTCGAGAAAAGAAAAGATCTTTATAGATATACAAGAATGTTTACAATGTCCGAACAGGACCCTACACAAAAAACCAAAATAGAAACTAAGGGCTAAGTTTCTTGGTTATCTCCCGGGGCGGTCTCTTCTCCATCAGGCTCCTCCCTGCTCTCGGACCCACTCTTATTCCCATCATCGTCATCACCATCATCATCATCAGAAGCCAAGGCTTCAGCATCGGCTTTGAGCTCTTTAGCCCTTTTTATTTCTTTGGCGAGATCGAAACCTCGAGCATGGATTTCCTCGAGAGTCTCCATCTAAGATCGGCATTTAACAAGTTCAGCAACCCAATGAGCTCAAGTGTTAGCAGTCTTGGCCACCTCTCTTGCTTGTACCTGAGCAGCTTCAGCATTCGCCCGATAGACGGCCACTAATGCATCCGCATTGGCCTTTGCTTTTTCGGCATCAGATTTGGCTTTGGCAAGTTCGGAGGCCAACCGAGCCTCGAGCTCCTCTATTTTTCTTCCTTGAACCGAGCTCTTCTCCTTCATACTTTGAAATTGTTTTTCGGCCGATGATAATTGGGCTCGAGCAGTTTCTTTTTCTGCGACAAGACGGTCCATGCCATCTTTCCATTCCAAGGTCTCCGCCCTTATTATATCGACCTCCTCACGAAGCTTCCCAATTACCTCAAGCTTCTGCTGCAGCTGTGAGATCGAAATATTAGCCACCGTTACAAGATCGAGCCCACGGGTTTTTAAGATTATTATTACCTGCTCGGCCAGGTCGGTCTGGTCTTGATGAGACTTGGCCAACTCAGCTCGGAGGTCTTTGATCTCTTCTTCCCTTTGCCCGAATAGGAGTCTAAGGGTGTTCCTATCCTTCGTGACCCATCGGAGGTCGGCCTCATACCGACGCAGCTCAGCTCGATACCGAGAACATGCTTCTCGATGAACCGCTGCGGCCTATGTAATAAAGAAGAAAAGAAGTTAGAGAAAAATAGCAAACATAAAAGTAATATCAACAAAGGGAGTTAAAGCTTACCCGATTCAAAGCTTGCTGCACTTCACAAAAAAGGCCCGACACATCACTAGGGCAGTAACATCCTCGACTCCAGTAAACAAATCATAGAAAGGGTCCTCCCCTTCATGAGACTGGTTTATCTCGAGGGCCCCCAAAGCTTGGGCTTCCCGAATCACCTCTTCAGAAAAGGCAGGGAGAGTGGGCGAGTCTCCGATTACTATTTCCCCAAGCGACTCGCTTGGGGCATTCTCCTCAGTTCGGAGAGCTTCAGGACCGGCCCCTTCTGATATACCCACCATTTGTTGACTTCGGTGGGAAGCATCCTCGATCTCTAATGATTCGGGGACTCTACCCGAACCTTCCTTCGATATCTCCTCAGTCCGAGGTGGAGCTTTATAAATCACCATCGATTTAGCTGCCTTTGGGGCATCGACGGTTTTCTTCACTCGGGCCACCAGTACGGACCTGTCGTTTTCTTCTTCTTCTTCTTCTTCTTCTTCTTCTTCTTCTTCTTCTTCTTCTTCTTCTTCTTCTTCTTCGTCTTCATCCCTTAGAAGCAGAATCGATTCTATGGTTAAAGGGATGGTATTCTTCCTCGGCTTACGAGCCATCCTCATCTTCAGTTTTGGATCTTCGGAAGCAGAGGCCCCTTTTCTCTTATTATCCTTCACCGGTTTTGGAATAGAGGTCGAAGCCTCTTCCTCGACGGACGGCGGCCTCAAAACCGCATCTTTGCCCACCCCTACATATAGAAATATTGATTTAAGTATATGGAAAGCATCTCGTTCAAACTACCAAAGATACGACAAAGAGACTTACCATGAGTTTTGGCCTCCCATCGGCCCTTTGACAAATCACACCATGAGCGCTCGACATATGTGGAGGTCGAAGCTAGATCCCGTAACCAGTTCTTGAGGTCGGGAACTGCACCGGGCATCCAAGGAACCGCTGTATCACAAAAAAGGGATATCGATGAGAAAAGAAATGAAGGGGCAAAATAGTAGGAGATAACAACAGAATTACACTTACGCTTCATGTTTCATTTATCGAGAAATGGCATCTTTTCAGTCGGAATCAGGTCCGAAGTCTTCACTCGAACGAACCTGCCCATCCAGCCTCGATCCTTGTCCTCGTCTTTGCTCGAGAACAGAACCTTGGTAGTCCGGAACTGAAGTTTTATTAACCCGCCTCGAAAAAGGCGAGGGCAGTACAATCGAATGAGATGGTCGAGGGTGAAAGGCATCCCCTCGATTTTGTTTACGAAGTAACATATCAAAATAATGATCCGCCAAAAGGAAGGATGGATCTGGCCTAGGGTTATTTGGTATTGACGGCAGAAATTAATAATAACAGGGTCGAGGGGACCTAACGTGAAAGGGTAAGTATACACACTTAAAAACCCTTTCACGTAAGTGGTGATATTTTCTTTAGAAGACGGGATTACTATTTCTTTGTTCTCCCAATCGCAATCTTTCTTTAGCTGTTCGAGGTGCCCCTCGGTTATCGAACACATATACCTCGATACTGGCTCACATCGGTCGGGAACCGATGAGCCTTTGTCTACCTTAAAATCAGAGGTAAGAACACATGCCCCAGGAGCGCACTCTCCAGGCCGTGGCTCCACTAGTGTTTTGTCGGCAGCAAACTATGAAGAAGAAGCTTTTTCTTTTTGAGGAATGGTTTTTGATGTTTTCGCCATTTTGGATTTAAAGATCGAAAATAGAAGGAGGTAACAAGGATTTGGTATTTTTGAAGAAAGATTTTGCAGTAAAAAGTCACAGATTTACAGATGAACTCAGAAGAAGAACTCGGAAAATTTGGAGATTGAAGATGTAAAAGTGATAAATGGTAAAAGGAGGGGCTATTTATAGATTGAGCAATGACGATTCAATATTAGGGGTGGCCGACCATTGTCTGACATGCATTAAATGACTTGAAAAATTAAACCGACGGGACAACTATCACGTGCGTCATGATCGAGCCCGATGTAAACGTCAACTTATATCTGATCGAGCCGTTGAGAAATCATATCGTTTCTCGCTACATCCTTTCCGAGAAATGAGGGGACTATCTGTATACAGTCGAAACTAATTTCGATCTTCGTACGTCTGATCGAGATCGAAACATAATGGACCGAAGAAAGTCTTCATAATATAGAGATGGATCCGAAGAAGGCACAAACAAGCTTTAAGTTTCAGGGACAGGTTAAATATCGAGCTCGAAGTAATTATCGAGCTCGGGTCCAAGTCGAACTATGATGAGATGTAATGGAATCTAGCTTAAGGGCCAGAGGCCAACCAATACCGAGCCCAAGTCATTACCGGACCCCGAGTCGGCATCGACCTCAAACCCGCTTCGAGCTCTAAAACTGGAAACCGACCAATACTGAGTCCAATCAAGATCGAGCTCATAGACAAGAGCCGTCGCAGCCGCACTAAGGGAGAGAATCTCGGCGGAAATTAGGAAAATACTGATTTATCATGGGTTCCCCACTATATATTTTTAATTATATCTAAAGTATGATTCCCCACTATAAAAGGGGTGACTATGTTTCTGTTAAAAAACAAGTTTTGCATACATTGTAACTCAGATATGATACATTCCTATATTGAAGAATTATCCTCTTTTAAGCTTCATAGATTGATTCATCTTGCGTAATCCATAAATCATCCTCTTTTCAATTTTGCTTATTTTTTATTCTTTACAGTCAAAACCCGATATTTCTGTTTATTCTTATGATTTGTGTCAATTTATACCACATACCTTAGAACTACGTACAAATTCAATTCTATCCGTTTTTCGGGTAAACAGTATGTTTCAGAAAGGCTGATTGATTCAATTATGCTTGAATTTTCTTTTGTATCCTAGAAAATAGGACTGTCAAATTCGGTTTAATCGAAAACCAAATTAAAACCGACCACCGAACCGAACGCTGAACTTTTTAAAACTATAAACCGTAAATCGATCGAATAAATCGAAATCGAATAAACAAAATTTTCGGTTCGGTCGGTATTTTGCCCCGAGCTAATCCAACTAGTATATGTATATATATACAAGACATGTGCTATATATGTTTGGACTAACAACCACTAGCCACATCAAACGGGTGTAGTGCATGCATATTCTCCTTTCTTTTAAATATACTGCCTTACCTGACAGAAAGCTTAACCCCCC
>AWOL01S0046002.1:14694-29582 GCA_000715115.1 Nicotiana otophora
CCACCCCCCACCCCAAAGAGTTCCACTATTAACGGATTCTCCAAGGTCCCACCTCCCTTTTTAATCTATTTCATCAGAAAAAATATATTCGCTCTGGTCCACAATAAATGATTTTTTTAATATTGTTACATAAATTAAGAAATTCACCTTTTACCATTAAATAACAATGAAATTGACCATATTAACATTTACTATCTCTTCACATAAACACCCCTAATACATACTCAAACATTATATACTTCAATGGTAATGTAGGAACAAATCTTTAATTTATTTTTAAAATCTGGAAAAATCACTTATTTTGGATAAAAAAAGGTCAAAAAATCACATATTGTGGACAGGAGGGAATAAGATTCAAATTTCAAGGTATAATTAACCCATAGAAGAATTTTTGTCGAATTTCAAGAAAACACAGGCGTATGTCCACATTGAAAATCAAGGAAAAAGCTTCAATTTTAAGTATGTTTTTTTTTCTTTGGCTATAATACCTATAGATTTTTGTAGCAATTATTAGAATTATATCATCTCTTCTTGCATTTTGGTCTTTTATTTTAATTATATTTTTCAATTGTTTTATTTTTTAATTTCTGGAAATTTTTATTTCGCTCATTTCGAGATTTTTTGAATTTATGAAATGTTTTTCTTTTTTCTTTTTAAATTTTGTCATATCGATTTTTGAAATGAATATTTAGATTAATTGATTAAATTGAGTTTAATATATATTGTTGTTCACTGTCACGACCCAAAAAGCCAACTAGTCGTGATGGCACCTAACCCAACCCGCTAGGTAAGCCAATTAACCACTAACCAATTCCAATAACAATCAATAAAGCAATTAAGTAAAGAAATTATCTGAATATGATACATTCCCCAAGAACTGGTAGTACAAATCATGAGCTTCTAAGAATAGAGCTTACAAAGCGAAAATTAAATAAACACATCGTCTGTTTGATAAATACATAAACAGAGTTTTATAGATCTAAGGCTACCACGAACAAGAGGCAGCTACAGCCGGGACTCAGGTACAACTTCAAATCCAGTTCTCATCGAACACAGCAACATCAGCAACCAACATGTACTCAACATACACGTAAGTTGCAGAAGTATAGTATGAGTACAACCGACCCCATGTACTCAATAAGTAACAAACCTAACCTTAGGTTGAAAGTAGTGACGAGCTAACAAAAAGGTCGGGTCCAATACCAATATTCCACCACAGTTCATAACAGCATAGCACAATAACAAAAGAAGAATCTCATAAATAAAAGGTTCAGTTCGTTCACAGTTCCAGAAAAATAAGCATTTCTTTTCAAGTATCTCAGTATAAACCCAAATCTTTTACCGAAAAAACCAAAGTACGAGTAAGTATGAAAACTGTATTTTTTTCCAAAATTCCTTTCAACAAATAGTAAGATGCTTCATTTTTAGATAGCATGAGGAAAGTACTTCTCTATGCCTACATGTTAAGATATAGGTAAAATCATAAATGTCCTCAAAATCGGGTAGTAGATGAAAATGCACCTTTATGCTTGTATCTCAAGTACGCATGTCAAATGCAATGCATCTCGATGATGAGCTCATGTGCTCACACTCTCAGAGTACTCAATCTCACTATCTCGCATTCTCTCTCACTATGCTCAGCACACTCAATCACTCAGTGCTATACAATACCCGCGGCGCCGTGCAGCCCGATCCATATATGACCATACGGCCCGTTGCGGCGTGCAACTCAATCCACATATATATAGTCGACTTCGCTCACTAGGGGGTGTGCAGACTCCGGAGGGGTTCCTTTCAACCCAAGTACTATATCGCTGCGGCGTGCAACCTGATCCCATAATATATAAATAGCCATAAGGCTCGTTGCGGCGTGCAACCCGATCCCATAATATATAAATAGCCATAAGGCTCGTTGCGGCGTGCAATTCGATCCATATACATATACAGCCCTAAGGCTCATTGCGGCGTGCGACGCGATCCCATAAATATAATCCATATATCCCTGCGGCGTGCAGTCCGATCCCATAAAATGTAATCAATATAACATGCTGCGATGTGTAGCCCGATCCCAAAATATCACTCTCACTCAGGCCCTCGGCCTCACTCAGTCATCAATCTCTCCAGTCTCACTCATGGGCTCACAATGTCATGAAACTAGCCCGACAACAATGCTATGATGTATCAATAAATAACAACAGAGACTGAGATATGATAGTCATGTGAATGCGTATGACTGAGTATATAATGCAATGAAAGCAGATTACTCAACAACGGAAATGACTTCAGTGGGTCCTAACAGGATAAGCATGTAGCCTAGACATTGTTTCTAATATGAATCACAGCTCCATAGCTCTAGTACGTAAATTTCATGGTTACAGATATGATTAGGTAGCCAAACAGTACCATAAAAATAACGGAATTACAACTCACACGGTGCACATCCACACGCCCGTCACCTAGCATGTGCGTCACCTCAATACTAATCAGCTAACACGTAATTCGAGGTTTCATACCCTCAATACTAAGATTAGAAGAGTTGCTTACCTCGAACAAGCAAATTCCAACACCGAGCAAGTCAAGCGATGCTCCAAAATTCCATCCCGCGCGTGCTGACCTTCGAACGGCTCGAAACTAACCAAAAATAACTCAAATACATCAAACAATGCTAAAGGAACCAATCCCGATCGAAAAATATCAAATCTTGAATCAAAAGCCCAAAATCGGCCAAAAGCCCAACCCGGGACCACACCTTGGAACCCAACAAAACTTACAAAATTTAACAACCCATTCAATTACGAGTCCAACCATACTAGTTTCACTCAAATCCGACTCCAATACGATGTTTAAATCTCAAAAATTCATATTATGAAACTTTAGACCAAAACCTCCGATTTCCTTTTTACAATTCACAATCCAATTACCAAGAACGAAGATAGATACATGAAATATAACAAAAACCGAGTAGAGAACACTTACCCCAATTCATATGGTGAAACTTGCTTCAAGAATCGCCTCAATCCGAGCTCCATAGCTCCCAAAATCAAGAAAGAACCAAAACCCTCGATAATATAGCTTCTGCCCGGCGATTCCGCATTTGCGGACAATTCGTTGCATCTGCGACCACCTGTTTTGCGGTAAAAACTTCGCTTTTGTGAAAACAACTGACCCAGCAATCCCTCGCACCTGCGATCTTGGAGCCGCTTCTGCGATAGCGCTTCTGCGCACTTGAACTGCATCTGCGGTTGTGTAGGTGCGTCTAAGCACCCGCACCTGCGATCCTCATGCCTAACTCCCCTTCACGCTTCTGCGACTCATCTGTCGCTTCTGCGACCATCGCACCAGCGCAAACCAGCCGCAGGTGCGATCACACCAGAACTAACAACTAGCAAAAATCCAAAAATGCAATGAATGATCCGAGCCTCGTCCAAAACTCACACGAGCCCCTCGGGACACTGTTCGAACATGCCAACAAGTTCCATAACACAATACGGACCTACTCGAGGCCTCAAAACATACATAACAACATTAAAACGATGAATCGTACCTCAAATCAAAATCTATGAACTTTTAAACTTTTAAATCCAATAACTCGTGCTGAAACGTAGCAAATCAATCCGGAATGACTTCAAATTGTGCGCACAAGTCCCAAATAACATAACGAAGCTATTCCAATTCCCAAGATCACAATCCGAATCTGATATCAAAAGGTCCACTCCTGGTCAAACCTTTTCCAAATATCCAATTTTTGCCATTTTAAGCCAGATTCAACTACGGACCTCCGAATCACAATTCGGGCACGCTCCTAAGTC
Organism: Nicotiana otophora; assembly: GCA_000715115.1. Lineage (NCBI taxonomy): Eukaryota > Viridiplantae > Streptophyta > Magnoliopsida > Solanales > Solanaceae > Nicotiana > Nicotiana otophora. Next base: position 18,504 of record AWOL01S0046002.1, read on the forward strand.
TGAAATCACGCAACGGAGCTAACGGAACCATCAAAACTTCATTACGGGTTCAAATTCACAAAAAGTCAAACTTGGTTAACTCTTTCAAATTTAAAGCTTCTAGCTGAGAATCATTCTTTTAAATAAATTCTGAATAACCCGAAAATCAAAACCGATGATTCACATAAGTCATAATGCATCATACGGAGCTACGCATGCCCGTAAACTACCGAGCGAAGTGCAAATGCTCAAAACGATCAGTTGGGTCATTACATCCTCCCCCACTTAAACATAAGTTCGTCTTCGAACGGGCCAAGAGTTGTTTCCAAAGCCATCAAACTGCCGTATAACCTTACCATGCACATACCCGAGGGTGATCCCGCGTCACCCTATCCCATACAAGCCTGATAACACAACATAACTGAAATTTCGCAATTCAACCTATCCCACAAGCCTTAGAATCCTATTTCCAACATGAGGAATTTCTTATAAGATCAGAATCTTGCATCTACATACTGTATAATTCTGAACAAGTTGTACCAAGCCACAACCATGACCCAATACTCAAACTCAAATACCACATAGCTCAAATGCTCGAAGCAATGATTTCTAATCACAATAGCTTCTCAAATCAACCCAATACCGGTAACAACCTCATATCAAACAAAGTCTCATTCTAAACCTTCGTACACTGCCAATGATGAAAGAAACATGCAGAACTCATAACCATTCATCAGATCAACAAGTCATGGTACTCCATCTCCTTCGACAAGAACTATAGCAAATTTCTAAGCCGACTTTCGATATTATCCTTCCAAATATACCACAATCAAATATGATAGAACCCATCCTAGATCAGACGACTTCATCTTATCAAATACCATCTACTCTACTGACATGCCACACCAGTACTATCTAAATCCACAACCCGTGCAATCCGTGCACCAATAAGCCACATTCCAAATGTACTCAATCACAAACATCACTCAAACAAGAGAACCATCCCGCAAGCTCGATGGGTGCCACCCCAACGTAATGCTAAAAACCCATCACACCATAGAACCATAACACACGAATCTAACATAAAGGATCATATCTCAACATAACTCTGCCGCCATGTACGAACCCATCCAAACACTGAGCCATATGAAATACCTCAGCCAGCATGCTCAAAATCAATAACCACGTGCAATCCGACATCAAGTACTCAGAGTGCATTACCATAACCATGTAGAAGCAGATGGCACAATGCCACACAAAACCCGAAAGAACATAACCCATATGCCATCGACCATGCAATGCCCAATTACTCATCTCGCTCAACTTCCGCTATAAAGGCCAAATAGAACCGCACCAGGTGTGCTTATAACCAATGAATCACAACTCCCCGTAGCATAGAAGAGTAGCTCACAAATTATTTCAGAACACGATTAAGCTTAACAACAACCGAATGGCACATCTCTGAACAATAGCAGTATGGAACCAACCAATCCGACTCGGTGTAGAATACACATCCTAATTGGGTCCACCAATGAACCCCCAAATCGACTATGGTCACCCACAATAGATACATAATCCTCCGAAAACCCACAATGGCTGAATCATAACATATACTATCGTCTAGCTAGCTTCGGCCATGACTTCACAGTCCACAACCATGAAAATAACATGCTCTTGAGAACTTCCAGTCTCCAAATCCATAGAACACACGAATCACCATATCTGATCCCAACTCCACAGCCAGAATGTCTAACATATCTCTCACACACGATCATCCCACGAGGAATACTCCTAAAATTCTTCCGTGCCACATAGCAAAATTTGAATATAAACAGTCGATCAACTAGGAGAGTGTTGCAATACCAATGAAGTATCCATAAATCAAAACATATTGCCTCTTCTAAAATGTATACTCTCATCAGGCCATACTGCTTAGTAATATCATTTACCTAGTCATCTAAAACCATCCATGATGCCTACGAATCTATGTCCTTCCCTTCAAAACTGAACTGTGACCTTGCACATGCAAACCTCAATCCCACACAACAAACCGCATCTACCATGAGATCATGTGAAAAATACGAGAACCTCATAATCATTCTAATTCACTAGCAGAATAGATACCCGATCAGTCAGAAACCTTCCATTTGATCTCATCCCGGAGAAAATCCCAATACGCAACATATTCCTTACGTCGGTAGGAAATATACTCCTCGAACCGTCAAAAAAGCCATTGAGATCTCTTTGAAACCCATTTGCACATAACCAAGCTATCAGAACCAAATCTCTCTAACTCAACCCAGTCACGCAGGTCGCCAAAACCCAAGAGCATTGCCACGAAACACCTGTGGAGACTAGCCACATCATAAGTACCCAAAGAACTTATTACATCCATTATTGTGTTGATCCAACCTACTACCACGCTGTCCTATTTCTCCAAGTCTCTTCCAAGTTGCCTTCAAATTGATACTTCTCCTTGCTGGAACAATGCGATCCTTAACCACAATTCACCATACAAGAGACCCTAGTATAAAATCACAACGCCCTAAGGCCCACAACCGAGACACCCACTCTAAAGAGATCTTATGTGAACGTAAAACTGTTTCCTTTACCTTCTTGATACTGAAATGCACAATCCACAATTATATAAAAATGTCACAAGTCTCGACACCATCCAATACAAATATCAGATCCTAGCCATATACCAATCTTGAAAATTCCAAATCGCTATATATAAATCTTGAATCCATCAAAACCATTCTCGAGAGTCATCCCCTCTACTCAAATCTCAATTAAACCAACCAAATGGACCGAACGACCTGTGCCCCATTAGCATACCAACACCCAAGGGAGTAACCCACACTCCTATGCAACTGAGCAGATTCCTACTCCATGTACACTATACCCTTCAAGAATAACCACTCAATTATTTTTATGATTTCCATATACCCATAGAGTGTAATACAACCTGTATCCCGAATTTCCTTTACCCAAGTCATCCTCGATCTCGACTTCTGAAGTCATAACTGATTCACCAGTATACCCTGAACTAAAATCAATACAACACATAACCGTGCAATCAACTCGTCGATAGCAGACTCCCCCACTTGGCTCAAAGCCACAGAACAAAATACTCGATAATATCACGATACCCATACCATATTACTGCCAGAATCTCGCATTGAAATTCAACTAAATCCTTCGTAAGCTCATGTAACACAAACCATATAATACCTCAAATTGTCTACAAATCTCGTATTCATCCTCGTGATAGTCAGGTCAACTGTTATAACCGATCCAAACTCAAATCGCACAAACATACCCAATTATAAAAAGGTTAGCCTCCACACAACATTATAAAAATCACGCATCCGTAGATTACCTCGCAGGTTATAACCCACCTGCTTAGCCTCAAACTAACATCTCTTTATAACCTTTCACAGCCACAACTACTAAGCAATCACTTAATCTTCTTGATTCCGAACTCATCAACAAGACATGAGAATCTACTTCACCCCACGACTAAACAACATGACAAATCCCTCAATACACCCATAACTGGAGACCATACGCCAAATCACGACAGAAATCAGGCACTCCATAGTCCTTTCTACATCTCAAGGAAACACTTTCCATCACATTCAAATCGTCTTAACACAAACACATCCGACAGTCACATCATTCTCATCATAAAGCCATTCTACCGCTCATCGAGACACAAATTCCACTCGCAGGGACATTACCGGACATATAAGTCCCAAAAGCACATGCTCACAAACTCGAAATCTCCGTGATCAAGCTACCGTTAAAATCCGGCCTCAAGTCCTCCAGACTGGCCCATCATCAGCACGCCAAAAATCACATCTCGCACCTCAACCATGGAATCATAAGTCGCCGGCGCACAGCCAATACCGAGCGCTCACATGCGCATACGAATGCGTGGAAGGAATTCAAAGACTTACGCTTCAAGTTGAATCAATGCCACACGATAAGGAAATAAATATGGGAAGTATATCCTAGATGTCCTGTATATCGATCCGCAAGACTCTACTAGACACTTGCTCATGACTTGTAGAACCTATAAACCCAGAGCTTTGATACCACCTTGTCATAACCCAAAAATTCAACTAGTCATGATGGCACCTAACCTAACCCGCTAGGTAAGCCAGTTAACCACTAACCAGTTCCAATAACAATCAATAAAGCAATTAAGTAAAAAAATTATCTGAATCTGATATATTCTCCAAGAACTGGTAGTACAAATTAGGGGTGGGCATAATACCGCCTGAACCGAAAAAACCGACCGAACTGAAAAAATCGACCGAACAGAATATTTTGATTTATTCGGTTTTGGTTTTTCGATTTATTCGGTCGGTTTGTGGTTTATTATTTTAAAACTTTCGGTGCTCAGTTCGTTGGTCGGTTTTAATGGTTCGGTTTTACCGAAGAACCGATAAAGAAACCAAGTGTGAAAATAGTCAATGTATTTGTACATTAGCTTTGGAACAAAATCACATTAGAAGATTGTTATTTCCACCATCACTAATATAGTTTATTAGCTAATAGTACATGTTGGATATTCTTTGTAGAAAGATGTGTACCGTGTATAGGAAATAGACAAAATCAAATATTGTTTCATCTGCATTGTTGAACGTTCGAATTTCATCATCCAAGATGTACCAAAGCAAAAACATATTTGCTATGTGTTCCAACATAATTGATGACCATGAGAGCTTATTGGAATGGTTCTTTTAATGAAAGATTAAGAGATAATGAGTTGGTTATGGAGCAAATGAACATCCAATGCTTCTCCTATAGTGCTGCCATTGCCACTGTTGCTGCTTCTGTTTTGTCTTAGCTCAGTCAAGGATTATCATAAAGGGAATTATATGAATTTAAACTGAAAACCGAACCAAAAAATTCGAACTGAACATGAAAAAAATCAAACCGAAACAAAGTTATTATGGTTCATTTTTGGTTATTAAAATGACAAACCGAAAACCAAATTAACCGAACCAAAATTCTACAAAACCGAACCAAACCGATGTGCACCCCTAGTACAAATCATGAGCTTCTAATAATAGAGTTTACAATACAGAAATGAAATAAATACACCGTCTATTCGAAAAGTACATAAATAGAGTTTTATAGATCTAAGGCTACCACGAACAAGAGGAAGCTACAACGGGGACGCATGTACATCTTCAAATCCAGCTCCCATCGAACACATCAACATCATCAGCCAACATCTGCACGCAAGATGCATTAGAGTAGTATGAGTACAACCGACCCCATGAACTCAATAAGTAACAAACCTAACCTTAGGTTGAAAGTAGTGACGAGCTAATAAAACGGTTGGGTCCAAAACCAATATTTCACCACAGTTCATAATCGCATAGTACAATAACAAAAGAAGAATATCATAAATAAAAGGCTCAGTTCGTTCATAGTTCCAGAAAAATAAGCATTTCTTTTCAAGTATCTCAGTGAAAACCCAAATCTTTTACCGAAAAAGCCAAAGTACGTGTAAGTTTGAAAACTATGGTTTTTCCCAAAACCCCTTTTAACAAATAGTAAGATGTTTCAATTTCAGATAGCATGAGGAATGTACTTCTCTATGACTACATGTCAAGATACAAGTAAACTCATAAATATCCCCAAACCCGGGTAGTAGAAGGAAATGCACCTCTATGTATGTATCTCAAGTACGCATCTCAAATGCAATGCATCTCAATGATGAGCTCATGTACTCACAATCTCAGAGTACTCAATCTCACTATCTCGCATTCTCTCTCACTATGCTCAGCACACGCAATCACTCAGCACTGTACAATACTCGATGCGGAGTGCAACCCGATCCAATATGACCATACGGCCCATTGCGACGTGCAACCCGATCCCCATAGATATAGTCAACTGCGCTCACTGGGGGTGTGCAGACTCCGGAGGGGCTCCTTTCAGCCCAAGCGTTATATCGCTGTGGTGTGTAACCCGATCCCATAATATATAAATAGCCATAAGGCTCATTGCGGCGTGCAACTCAATACATATACATATACAGCCGTAAGGCTCGTTGTGGCCTGCAACCCGATCCCATAAATATAATCCATATATCGCTGCGGCATGTAGATCGATCCCATAAAATGTAATCAATATAACATGCTACGACGTGCAGCCCGATCCCAAAATATCACTCTCACTCAGGCCCTCAGCCTCACTCAGTCATCAATCTCTCTAGTCTCACTCGCGGGCTCACAATGTCATGAAACTAGTATGATAATAATGATATGATGTATCAATAAATAACAACAGAGACTGAGATATGATAGTTAGGTGAATGCGTATGACTGAGTACGTAATGCAATGAAATCAGATTACTCAACAACGGACATGAGCCCAGTGGGTCCCAACAGGATAAGCACGTAGCCTAGACATGGTTTCTAACATGAATCACAACTCAATAGCTCTAGTACGTAAATGTCATGGTTACAAATATGATTAGGTAGACAAACAGTACCACAGAAATAACAGAATTAGAACTTACAAGGTGCACGCCCACACGCCCATCACCTAGTATGTGCGTCACCTCAATACTAATCACATAACACGTATTTCGGGGTTTCATACCCTCAGCACTAAGATTAGAAGAGTTACTTACCTCGAACAAGCAAATTCCAACACCTAGCAAGCCAAGCGATGCTCCAAAATGCCATCCCGTGCATTATGACCTCCGAACAGCTCGGAACTAACCAAAAACAACTCAAATACATCAAACAATGCTAAAAGAACCAATCCCGATCGAAAAAGATCAAATCTTGAATCAAAAGCCCAAAATCGGCCAAAAGCCCAACCCAGGGGACCGCACCTCGTAACCCAACAAAATTTACAAAATTCAATAACCCATTCAATTACGAGTCCAACCATACTAGTTTCACTCAAATTCGACTCCAATTCGATGTTCAAAACTCAAAAATTCATATTATGAAACTTTAGGCCAAAAACCCCAATTTACTCTTTAAAATTCAAAATCCAATTACCAAAATGAAGATAGATTCATAAAATATAACCAAAACCGAGTATAGAACACTTACCCCAATTAATATGGGGAAAATTGCTTCAAGAATCTCCTTCATTCGAGCTCCATAGCTCCCAAAATGAAGAAAGAACCAAAACCCTCGATAATATAGCTTCTGCCCAGCGATTCCGCATTTGCGGATAACTCGTCGCATCTGCGACCACCGCTTTTACGGTAAAAACTTCGCTTCTGCGTAAACAACTGACCCAGCTATCCCTCGCATCTGCGGTCTTGAAGCCGCTTCTACACACTTGAACCGCATCTGCGGTTGCGTAGGTGCGTCCAAGACCTGCACCTGGGATCCTCACGCCCAGCTCCCCTTCACACTTTTGCGACTCATCTGTCGCTTCTTCGACCATCGCACCTATGCAAACCAGCCGCAGGTGCGATCATACAAGAACCAGCAGCTAGCAAAAATCCAAAAATGCAATGAAATGATCCGAGCCTTGTCCGAAACTCACCTGAGCCCCTCGGGACCCCATCTGAATATGCCAACAAGTTCCATAACACAATACGGACCTACTCGAGGCCTCAAAACACACATAACAACATCAAAACGACGAATCGCACCTTAGATCAAAATCTATAAACTTTGAACTTTCAAATCCAATAACTCGTGCCGAAACATAGCAAATCAATCCGGAATGACTATTAATTTTGCGCATAATTCCCAAATAACATAACGAAGCTATTCTAATTCCCAAAATCACAATCCGAATCTGATATCAAAAGGTCCATTCCCGGTCAAACTTTTTTCAAAAATCCAATTTTTGCCATTTCAAACCAGATTCAACTACGGACCTCCGAATCACAATCCGAACTCGCTCCTTAGTACAAAATTACGCAACGGAGCTAACGGAACCATCAAAACTACGTTCCGAGTTCAAATTCACAAAAATTCAATCTTGGTCAACTCTTTCAAATTTAAAGCTTCTAGTTGAGAATCATTCTTTCAAATCAAATCCGAATAACCTGAAAACCAAAACCGACGATTCACATAAGTCATAATGGATCATGCAGAGCTACTCATGCCCGTAAATTACCGAGCAAAGTGAAAATGCTCAAAACGATCGGTTGGGTTGTTGCAGTCACGACCTAAAATCTCACCATAGGCGTCATGATGGCACCTAGCTTCCAAGGCTATGGTAAGTCGATTACTTACAACAATTAAGCCTACTGCACAATGGTAATTCAAATAATAGATTTATATAAATACAGAAATAAATGTGAAATAAGCCTACACGACAATAATCACTACAACCTTCCAAGTCTAGGTAATACAAAGTCACGAACTCTAGCTGAATATATTTCTGTTCGGATAATAAGCCGATAGTACAACAAAAGGAAAAGACTCACAGGGACTATGACGATCAAGAAACTCAACCTTGAATCCTCGCGATCAATAAGCTAACTCTGATGAGTCCGATATCTCCAATACCTGGATTTGCACAAAAATATGCAAAAGTGTAATATGAGTACACCAAGGTCGGTACCCAGAAAATATCAAGACTAACATCGGTGGAGTAGTGACAAGGTATAAGTCAGACACCTACTAGTCAAAATATCCTGTGCAGTATAGAAGTATAAAGCTAATAATGAAAGCAGGAATCAGTAAACGACAACAAGAATCAATATGTGATATAAATAATAAAGTAATAAGAATACCGTGAAAGTACCATTGAAACCAAATAAGGAAAATAAATTACAACCAATTAATCAAGCCATTCTACCACAAGTTTCACAACGACATTACTCTGAGATACCTCATCTCAAAATCATAAGTCACGAGTCTCAAACCACAATCATATGCTTACGGCACCTTGTGCCAACATTTCTAATCACAACCGTACGGACAACTCACGTGCCAATATCTCAATCCACCCGGCATGATCACAGGCTCACAATCACATCCGCCTGGCGTAGTCACAAGCTCACTATCATAATCTGCCCGTCATGGTCATATGCTCAATATCACAATCCATCTGGCTTGATCACAGGCAATATCAAAATCCATCCGGCATGCTCATAGGCACAATATCACAATGAAAGCAGATAATACAAGAATACATGGGCATGATCAATAAATATCAAGTTTCATTCTCCTGAACAAGTATAAGTGGCATGCTACAGTGTATGCTTGAGAGAGTGTACTATTACAGCCCAAGTTAACAAGAAATATCAAAGACATCGAGTAGCTCATTGAAGCAACACAACAAGTCACGTAAGGTGTATAACATACACAAGGAAAACTGCACCATCACACGAATATCGTCAACATAATGCCCCCAGGGCATCACACATCATCCCTGACATTGCCACCCTTATCCTTTTGATAGCCACCCGTATAACTCTGCCATGATATCCACCCTTATCGCTCCACCTAAACAATAATACAATAGCCACACGTATCACTCTGCACAATCAACAACAGTGAGATGCCACCCTTATGCTCCGCATATCAACAACAGTGAGATGCCACCCTTATGCTCCGCATATCAACAACAGTGAGATGCCACCCTTATGCTCTGCATAACAACAACCAATCCACACAACATTTCACAGGTGCTAACCTCACAAAAACACGACACATCAACTCATACCACAAGTGCCCATAGGCCACAACCTTTCCAAAAGAATCAACAATATCAATATTTCCGCAACAAATAGCCCACGACTCAAACACAATGTGTATAGAATCTCAATAACAACAAAATGAACGGGAAAGTAACTCAACAATATACAACATCCCCTTTAAACACAACTTCAATTAAAATAGATTAATAACTTTCAATAACTTCAACTTCAAATAATTTCTTAAGGATAAACTCGATAATGAAGGTATTTCCATGAAATGGCAAACTTCGGATTTTAGTGTATGAAATAAGCTAACAATGAAAGAGATGGCATGAACTAGCAACTATATTTAAATGCATGAGAATAACCCGGCAATAAAAGGATATCATGCAACAAAAATTTCAATTAAGAAGAATCAACAATAAAGGAAGTCACATAATGATAAAAGAGGTAACAACTTCAAATAAGCATATAAGAGTAAACTTGACAAGTAAAGGATATGACATGTGTTAACAAATTAAAATAAAGCATGTCAGAGTAAACACGACAAATAAAAGATATAACATGTGCTAACAATTTCAAACAAATATATGAAAGAAGCCTAAGAATCTAAACTGGTCAAATTTCACATATAAGCCTGAGTACGTATTCGTCACCTCACGTACACAACTTCCACTAACACAAATAGCACAAACAACTCAAATCCTAAGGGGTAGTTCCCCCCCACAAAGTTAGGAAAGATACTTACTTCAAAGAAGTTAAATCAAAACTTTAAAATAACCTTCTCGTGTGAAACAACCTATGGATGGCTCGAATCTAGCCAAAATAACTTATTATTATAAATAAAAGCCATAGGAAACAATTTCGGATAATAAAGTTTTGATCTTTAATGAAAATTAAAAAGTCAACCCCGGGCCCGCACCTCGGAACCCGGCATAACTCACAACTCTGAACACCCATTCCGATACGAGTCCAACCATACCAAAATTATCCAATTTCTACATCAAACCGGCCTTCAAGTTTTCATTTTACATTTTAGAAAGTGTTTCAAAAATTCTTAATTTCTCCAATTTATATCACTAATATAATGATAAAAACAAGGGAAAAGGGCCAAAAATATCCCTCTACTATGCGAAAAGGATCAGTTATACCCTCTGTTATACTTTCGGTCTATTATTTTCCCCGATGTTACAAAACTAATGCAGAAATACCCCTCCTCCGTTAAGGCCCTCCATCATCATCCCATATGGCCTAGTATTTTGATGAGGTGTCTACCACATGGCATGCCACTGCCACCTCACTCCCCCAACCCCAACCCCATTTTACTCCATCTCTAACTTCTCCCACTACCACCTCCCCTTGCACCCATCCACTACCACCATCCTCCTCTTAAAGAAATTGAGATTTCTCTTCCATGAAAGGAAATTATATATGCACACATTTTGGGGGGG
>AWOL01S0046002.1:31150-55765 GCA_000715115.1 Nicotiana otophora
TGTGGGGGGGGGGGGGGGGGATAATAACAAAGTTAGAACTGAGGACGCCAGAGTCATATACTCATATAGAAATTTGTAAGGTGTTATCTTAAAAACATATTTTCACTAAAATCCTAATAATATTTGGTATCATTTCCTTTAATCTCAACTTTCTGAAACCACGGTTATAGAGTAGGTGGACTTTTAACGGGTTAATTCAGTAGGTTTGGGTAGCAATGATTAATACATTCTCTGGTGAAGAATGTTTTGCAAAATTTCTTATTTTGCCTTAGTACCGTTACAATTGCCATCATCATCAACCATGCAGAACCCATCAAAATATTACAGAACAAACAGAGGAATTTTTCTTAACTCGGTCCAATTCCCGTAGCCCAAACCAAATGACCCCTTTAACTTAACCCGGTTGCGACCCATTAATAACCCGCCCCGCTTCCCCTTTGATCCTGACCGTTAATATTAAATGATCAACAGACCATAATAAACCTACTCGCCTCCTTATATCGCCTCACCCAAACCCTAAACCTATTTTCACCTATTCGTCGCCCCAGATCCTCTTGAACCTTCCCCTCTTCTCTGAAGAACCCTAGCCGCCTCCCCCTTAATTCTTCTCTTAATCCCGTTGATAATGGGATTCCTTCATTATTTACGTACCATCTTTGTTTATCTACCTTAGTTATGGTAACTTTCATTACCATTTCACTTATGGCAAGGATGATTCTCCTAGCTACAGTCTTAACTCTGTGGATTTGGGTACGATTGTGGCTCTATACGCTCAGAAAGAGGAAATCTCCTCTTGATTATGGCATATTTCCGTCGATCCCTCCGTGATTAAGGCTTGTGGGCGATTTGTCCAAAATCCAATTTCAACTAGGGTTTGCCCGATTCTGCTCCTAATCTGGATTCTAAATTGATTTTGCATGCTACTCGTTCCTTTATTATGCTTGATTAATTATTTTTCCTAATTTGTTCGTTTAAGTTTTACTACTATATAAATCCCTCCCCAATACCCTTAAAACGAACATGAAACGGTTGCTATTACTCTTTCGCTCTCACTGATTCTACTATTTTGAAACTTGAGACCTTGGCTGGCTATAAGCCAAGGCCATCGGAATTCGATTGTTGATCTTTTTCAGTGCGAGCACTTCCAGGGTTCACCTGAAACCCTTGGGAACTTTGACGCACTGAGATTTTAGGAGTCCTGTTTTTCTCTCTTTACAGATGCTAATTGAGTTGTCGTTGGAACTTAACTATCTTATTTACTTTCTCATTAATTTGCAACTGGTGAGTACCCTTGACTCTTGCAATTCCAGTCTCCACTTGTTTGTGTTCATGCTCTGTATACCAATGTTACTTAAACTTCTGTGAGCCAATATGATTTCTATACTGTGTTACCCTTGTTTGCAATCTTATTCGCCTTAATCTATTCTATAAATCATGTATTTTCTAGCATCCAATCCTGCCTAAATCCTACACTTTAGTATCTGCTCATTATGTATGATTTACTTGATTCGATTTCTGACCTTCTTAAGATCGCTTGGTCTATTATGTTTATGCGTACTTGAATCATGCATTTGTTGCCTATTATGAGTTCATATTCAAGCCTTTCTTTAGATTTTGTACTTAAGACCCCTTGTGATAACTGAGTGTTTACCTAGAATTTCAAATAGGCTAGGTCTCTCTTGTTTGAAACTAAGTGAACGATTGCAACTATGCCTATTAGTTTGTTTGTTTTAACTTCCATAATGAGGATTTTTGTTTGGCTACAAAGTCCAATTATGATCATGTCTTCTATAGAATTCCATGTTGAAATATTCGTGCAAAATTGTTTCTTGCTATTTTTTAGGGTCAGTCCTTGATCATGTCTTCTCTTGCTTTCCATGGTTAGGCTTCCAGATATGACGTTTCATTTAAGTTTTGCTTCTCTTGACGATTCATTTTTTAGGCTTCCAGTCCTTGATTTAGACCATGATTACCTTGAAGTTTTGCCTAATGCATTTTTTGCTATCTTATGATGTTCAATCCTGTCACTTTGAACCTGTTGCTGGAAATCAGTAGCATATATATATCCTGCATATGCTGCGTAGTGTGCCTTTAGTTTGGAAACCCCTTCCCCCTGTTAGCTATAGCTTTAAGGGCTAAATGCTTAGGTTTCAAAGTTATTTAATTGGCCTAGCAGATAGTTTGTCACTTGTATTACTACGACTAGTTTGGTATTCAAATGGATAAGCAAGGCAGTTGTTTGGGCGTGTTTGTTAGGCCAGTTTGGTACTGAGAGCTGAAGCATATCAACAGCCATCCAATGTATGGGCCTACTCATCCACATGAGGCTCTGCGTTTAGTTGAAAGCCCAGAAGAATCCTTGATCTAATTTATATCTTTGTAGGGCCTATAGTCGTCCTAGCAAGGCCTGTGGTCATTTATTTGAGTTTGTATTATTTTATTGGGCCTGTAATAACAGATAATGGGAGTTAATGAAAATGGAGGGGGTTGGGATACTTTCATTCACGTATGAAAGGGTAGGAAATATTCCTATAGGATCTAAATGCTTTATTTGCTACTTGCTCAACATGCTCTATCTCTATATATTGTTAGACAACATGCCTAGAGGATCTCGTTGAATAGTCAAGAATTTATTACCTTTTGCAATTATGTGGCTCACCTAGAAAGCATGGCTATAGGACTAATGAAATAAACCTGCATTAAAACAGCTTATTTCCAAATCTGATCATCTAGGGATCATGCCTATAGGACTTCGATTGAAATTGTTTCTACTGCTATCCTTATCATACTGCTACCTAGATAATATGCCTATAGGAATAAAATGAATCCATTTTATGTTCTCAATTTCTTTGTTGACCAGATATTATTATCTAGATACCATGCCTATAGGATTCCGCTATTCACTTATAAAGCCTGTCTATAGGATAAAAGACGAATAAATATGCGTTTTGAATGAACCCACAGTCAAGTCATAAGTCACTTAGATATCATGCCTATAGGGTTTTAATAAACCATTTGTTAAAATCAGTAGTTTGTAGGAACTTATGTTAACTCTTGAATCAATCAACCATATAGAAATCATGCCTATAAGCCTTGCGCCATTCAACAGTGCTCCATATCACATCTACCTACCTATAGCCATTTACTTAACAATCTGGAACATTGTTAGCATGAGCCTATAACCGTTTGCGTGCATCTATGTCTACGTGAGGAGGCTAATTTGAGCCTTTAGCCGTTAACTATGTGCATTCCTATTTGTTTCTGATTGCGCGCTTAGTTTTTATCATTTTGAGCATCCTAAGTAAAGTCTAGAACCACCAAAGTAGTAGGTCCAAAGCCTCATGGACCATAGGCATGGGACAAGTAAAGCACACATAGGATGCGGCTTAGAATTGAACTAGAAAGTTTTAGGTAAACAACTTTAAGATATTAATTGGATAGCAGGAGATGATGGTATGCGCCGACTGAATAATATGAGCAACCCTTACCTTTAAGGGAGTTTCGAAGTATTATTTATGTTACACAGGGTAATCCTTTAGGCTAAAAAACTTAGGACTCCCTCATATATGGCTACTACTTGCACACCTGTTTATCTGAGCTTAGATCCAACTAGGTTGTACCTTGTAATCCTCAAAGGATTGTACTAATCACTTATTAATGTATAATTCACTTCCTTCACATGTGCAATCTCTTCTGATGCTTGTTCCATATTGTAATTTTATATTTAGACTCTCTATCTTTCTTTAACTTATATGATCACATATGATAATTATAAGTCAATAATCCCACATAGCATAAAACTCGGCCGAGACCCACAATTGTGGACCTCGAAGAGTTCCTAACCCCTTCTCTTTGAAATAATTTGAGCCCTTACTCGATCTTTGGTGACACAGACTAGTTAAAATAGAGTTATTCATAAATAGGTGCCCTAACAAGCCTTAAATCATTAGGTGGTGACTCTTCTATTTTAATACCTGTTTAAAAGAGTTGTCACACGGCGAAAACAAAATTATGAGAAAACATGGTGCGACACTAAGCAACAACAGATCAACTCTCGCCTCATATCCCCCAATAGTCACCACACATGGTCCACAACAATATAATCACCCACCGACATAGATACATGAACATGCATAAATAAATAATCATGGGGCATACCCAAATAGTGAGAACAGTACGATGATACATATGCATAAGTGGAACCAGGGTCAAATAATATGGAAACATACCTGTGGCACAGTGAAACAATACTTGTGATCACTACGACTGAAGCAACTGTCTCTGGTCTGGCGGGAAAAGCATAGCATCGAGCCTGACCACCACCTGATCGACCGCCCTCTCTAGGACGATCTCGAGCTTTCTGAGTCCCACCTCGAGTTGGCTGAGCGGGTGGTGAATTAACTGGTGCAGAAGTCATATCCTGAACTCTTTGCTGAATTGGACCTCCCATAAGACAGGGGCAATATCTCCTCACATGCCCCAACTCTCCACACTGGTAGTAACCTTGAGTAGGGAGGTGTAATGATCTGACTTGTCATTTTAAGAATTTATGTCCCGTTCAGTGACTTAAGGTCTCGAGCAGCTTCGTAATATGTATTATGACCCGCGGGTATGGTCGAGTTTGATTTACTGAAGATTTGAAATTTTATTAAAAGAACAATCCTTAATTTGAAGCTTAAATGGAAAGAGTTGACTTTTGAGCAAACGACTCCAAAATAAAATTTTGATGATGTAAATAGATCTGTATGGTGATTTTGGACTTAGAAGCATATCCGGAAAATTATTTGGAGGTCCGTAGTGGAATTAAGCTTGATATGCCGAAAGTTGAATTTTTGGGAAGTTTGACCGGAGGGTTGACTTTTTGATATCGAGGTCGGAATCCGATTATGGAATTTGCATAGGTCTATTATGTCATTTATGACTTGTGTGCAAAATTTGAATTCATTCCGAATTGATTTGATGTGTTTCGGCACAAGATATAGAATTTGAAAGTTCAAAGTTCATAGATTTTGATTTGAGGTGCAATTCGTCATTTTGAGGTTTTTTATGTGATTTAAGAATTTGACTAAGTTCGTATGATGTTTGAGGACTTGATTATATATTTGGTTGAGGTCCCGGGGGGCCTCGGGTGAGTTCGGATGCCTAACGGATCGAATCTGGATTTGGAGGAGGAGCTGAAGCAGCTGGGCATCTGGTATGATCGCACCTGCGCGAAAAAGGGCCGCAGGTGTGAGCTCGCGGATGCGAGGAATTAGTCGCAGAAGTGAAATATTCATGGGCTGGCCAGGTACCGCGGGTGCGAAAATTTTTGCCGCGGGTGCGAAAACCCCTGGGCAATACAAAAACAGAGGGCTTCCGAGCTTTTGCCATTTTATGGCATTTCAAGCTCGGGTTGGGCGATTCGTTAGCAAGGTTTTCATGGGAAAACTTGAGGTAAGTCCCTTGTGATCACTTCTACTTCATAATATTGAATTATCCTCGAATAATCCGATTAGATTACATGTTTTTGAGGTGTAAATCGGGGGTTTGAACTTAGAGATTTGAAAATTAAATTTACGATTTGGAGGTCGAGTTGTTATTGGAATTCGATAAAATTGGTATGGTTGAACTCGTATCGGAATGGGTATTCGGATTTCATGAAAATTTTGTCAGGTTCTTAGGGGCGGGCCCTGCGTTGACCTTTGTTGACTTTTTTGGAATAAATTTTTAAGTCGACGTATTACTATCCGGAATTATTTTCGATGAATTTTAATGAAGTTATACAGTTAATTTGGTTAGATTTGAGCGGTCCGGAGGTCAATTCAAGCAAGAAGATGATTTTGGTATATCGGCATAACTTCAAAAAGGTAAGTGTCTTGCTTAACCTCGAGTGGGGGAATTACCCCTTAGGCATCGAGTCTTATGTGCCATTTGTGAAATGTGAAAAGCCGTGTATGCGAGGTGACGAGTATGTAAGCTTATATATGCAAATTTTTATTGGATTAAAGTCTGGGACGATATGTGATGATGTGGGGTTGTAGTGTTGATGATTTTCATATGATGTTGTGATTTTCTTGTGTTTATTTCTATACATTGTGCAATTTGTCTTGTTGTTGGTAAATTGATAACAATCTGATTTATGTTGAAATTGAGAGCTTGTGGTTATTGCCAGGCAGATTATAAAATGAAATGTGGGCACGATGTGTCGTGAGTAAATAATGAGGATATTTGGCACGTGAATTGTCCATGCAGTTGTGATATGAAATGAGGGCACGAGGTGCCGGGAAAATATGATGATTTAATTATGGGCACGAGGTGCTGTGGAAATATGAAAAATGGGCTGAGACTTGTGTTTACGAAAAATATGAAAATGGGCTGAGACCCGTATTTTATGATTTTTAAACGAGGTGTCACATGGTGACTCTTTAATCGAAAGAATTATATTCAAAATATTTTATTGAAAGGATTTTTATTCAAGAAGAATTATATGAAAGAATTTTATTTGAAAGATATCTATTCGACGAAATTATATTTGAAAAAGAGTTTTATTCGTAAGAATTATATGTGAAAGATATTTAATTAAAGAACTTGATTTAACTGGGTGCAATTGTATTTATTAATTGTTGAGCGATATTAAATGATGATTTTATTGTCTTACTATGCATATCATTGGTTGTTTTATATTGCCTTGATGTTATTTGTTTCCTATTATTTTGTATATTATATTGCACAGGTTATTAGACTAGTGAGTGTCTTGACTGTACCCCGTCTCTACTTCATTGAGGTTAGTCTTGATACTTAATGGGTACCGACCATGGTGTACTCATACTATACTTCTGCACATTTTTGTGCAGAGCCGGGTATTATATCAGACTTGAGCAAAGTTAAAGCGGGATCATAAGGATTCAAGGTAGAGCTGCTTGGTCATCGCAGTCCCTTGGGGTCTTTTCATTTCATTGTACTGTTAATTTGTAATCAAACAGTATTACATATTCGGTCCTCGTGATCATTCCATGTATTCAGTTAGAGTTCCTGACTCAGTACTACCAGTCTTGGGAGGTTGTATTTTTTTATATTTGTTCCGCTGTTAGTTTTGATTACTTATTTAATTCAAAAGAGAAAATTGGCTTAAAAAACGTAACTGAAATCGGCTTACCTAGCTTTAGAGACTAGGTGCCATCACGACGCCTGTGGTGGGAGTTTTGGGTCGTGACAGGAGGGCACTGAAAGATGACTGACCTGGACGAGCACTGTATAAACCATGACTAGCTGATGCACCAAGAAGAAATAGACGAGCCATCTGAGTAGGCCTATAAGGATGACCCCTTCTGTGATGGGACCGTCATCCAGATGAGGCACAACTGAAACCACCTGAACTATGAGTACTCTTGGCCTCTTACTCCTCATGCTCCTAACTGCGAACCAGCTAAGTGTCTAGAAATATCGACCACCTGGTAAAACCTCGAACCCGTCGCCACCTCCCGAGCTATAATGAAGCGTAATCCATAGTTGAAGCCATCAATGAATTTTCTAATATTCTCCCTATAAGTGGGAACCAACCATACCGCATGACTAGTCAACTCTACAAACCTTATCTCATATTGAGTCACGGTCATACCCTCATGTCGTAGCTTCTCAAACTACCTACGTAACTCCTCTATTCGAGTATGTGGGACAAACTTCTCTAAGACAAGAACCGAGAACTCATGCCATGTAAGCGGTGCTGCATCAGGTGGCCTACCCAACTCATAGGCCTCCCACTATCTGGAGGTTGCCCCTGTCAGCTGAAAAGTAGTAAATGAAACTCTACTTCTCTCCAAAGTACCCGTTGTACAAAGAATCCGTTGGCACCTATCTATAAAATCCTAAGCATCCTCTGATTCTACTGCGCTGAACTCTGGAGACTTAAGCCTCCCAAACCACTCCTGTCTCTTCTACTGCTCATCATTCATAGGTTAGCCAACCTTGGCTCGAGCAGCAGCAACCGACTGGGCTGGTAGTACCCTCCGTGTCTGGAGTCCCTGAGCTACCTTCTCTGGAGTAAGGGCGGTGGCAGTCTGAGCACCTTCCTGGCCTGTGAAGTGGATGGTGCAGCTCGAACTGAGACTGCATGAGCCAGGTTGTGTACACAGTCAAAATATGGGGTAAGGTCTCCTGAAGGCCTAGGATCACAATGGGCACAGTTGGTTCCACCGGCTCAACAACATTTGGTATCTTCTCCACAGTTGGGGCAACTGGTGGCTCCATATGTGCTGCTTTAGCTATAGTACGAGCCACACCTCGGCCTCTATCGCGACCCCGGTGTCTCGCGGCCTAAGCTAGGGGTACTGGTGGCCGTCCGCCTGATCTGGTCGTACGTGTCCTCATCATATGTGATAGAATAGAAGAGTACAAGTTCAGATTCCAGAATTAACAAATCTGCACGACAAGAATACAAGAAAGTGAAGTTTCCTAAGGGTTCGGTAGACTCTAGAAGATAAGTACAGAGT
This sequence comes from Nicotiana otophora, assembly GCA_000715115.1. Lineage (NCBI taxonomy): Eukaryota > Viridiplantae > Streptophyta > Magnoliopsida > Solanales > Solanaceae > Nicotiana > Nicotiana otophora. The sequence continues at coordinate 39,619 of AWOL01S0046002.1, forward strand.
CTCCATACTGATTCGCAAGACTCTACTAAACTTGATCATTACTCGTGAGACCTAAGTAACTTAGGGATCTGCTACCAACTTGTCACGATCAGAAATCCCAACCTATCATGATGGCGCCTAACACACTTGCTAGGCAAGACGACAAGTTTCATAACAACTAAACATTTGGAATAAAATACGTTTTAATAAACTCAACAGTGGAAAATTTCATAAATATCTGATAAAAATTACTGAATTACTAGTACAACCACCCCAAAATCTAGTGTCTACGATTACATGAGCACTACTAAGTATCAACATAGCCATAACTCTAGTACAACTGTTTAAGTAGTAGAACAGTACTGAAGAAAATAATAGGAGGGAGAGTCATGGTATGTGGGCATCATAACATCTACCTCAAAGTCTCTGAGTAGGTACTAGCACGGATCTAGCAATCACCTCGTCCAAATGTACCTGTATCTCCACACGAAGTGCAGAGTGTAGTATGAGTACAGCCGACCAAATATACTCAATAAATAACAGAACTAACCTTGGGCTAAAAGCAGTGACGAGCTCAGAAGGGTACAGTCAAAACCAAATATAATGACAACACGAATATGATGATGACAATGACAATACATAACTCAGAGAATTTCCATAATCAGCTCGTTCAGGGTACATTCATTTAGACATGTTTTCAGGTTCAACAATTAAAGTCCAACACTGATAAAAATATGTATGTCTAGCATGAAGAATGGCACATCTCTATGCCTACCTTTCATTATGCATGTCAAATGTATGATTTTACAGGGATATTCCCAGGTACTCACACTCTTAGAGTACACAATCTGTCTATCTCAAATACCCACTCATCACACACACAATCACTCAGCGCTGTACAAGTGGCTGTCATCAATTCCCCTCACCAAAGCATGTGTATAAATCAATGTGCATGCGCTCACTGCTGGTATGTCAGACTCCGGGGGGGGGGGATCATGCCCAAACGCTAATATAAGGCCTATAAGGCATACTGCGACGTGCGTCCCGATCCACATTAATAAATAAACCAATAAGGCCTGTTGCGGCGTGTAGCCCGATCCACAATAACACTCACAACCCGAGTCCCACGCCCACCTCAGTCATCCATTTCTTAAGTCTCAAGGGCTCACAATCTCGTACTACTCAGCCCAAACAATAATAACATGTGATGTAATAGTAGATGATAAACGGGACTGAGATATGATATGCAAATGAAGGCTTATGACTGAGTACATAATTTCAATTAAAGCAGATATCTCAAAATAACATAAATAACCTCACTAGGTCTCAACAGAATAAGCACATAGCCTAAACGTGATTTCTAACAGGAATCACAATTCAATTACTCTAAGTAAGTATTTCACGGATAGAGCAAGGCTTGATAACAACACAGTACTAAAGAATCAACCAGATCATGATTACACTTTGCACGCCCACACGCCAGTCATACAACACAGATAACACGTTTTCCAGGGATAAATACCCTCAATTCCAAGTTTAGAAGTGTTACTTACCTCAAAGAGCAAAACTCAATGCTCCAACAAACCCTTCCCACGCGTATCGGCCTCCAAACGACACGAATCTAGTCACAAACAACTTAATATCAACAAATGATGCCTTAGGAAACAACTACAAACAATAAAATTTTGATCTTTATCAAAATCAAAAAGTTAACCCCTGGTCTGCATCCTGGAACCCGACAAAATTAACAAATTCCCTACACCCATTCGATTACGAGTCCAATCATACCAAAATTATCCAATTCCGACCTCAAATCGACCTTCAAACCTGCATTTTTCATTTTTGAAAAGTTTCTACAAAATCGCCCAAAATCGAGCTCTACAACCCAAAATATGAAATAATACTCTAACCCTCGATTTGGGGTTTTAAAGCTTCTCCCAAATACCCATCTTCGCGAATGCAGAAAATGCCTCGCGTTCGCAAAGCAAAAACATTACCAGCTGACAAAACATCCTACGCGAATACGATGCCCAAGTCGCGAATGCGATGCCTCACAGTGCTTTGCCTATATGAACGTGTCTCCTTAACCGCGAACGCGAAGGCTTAAGGCCTGGTGCGAAAGCCGGCCTCATCCTTCTACGCGAACGCAACTCTTCTCTCGCAATCACGATGCATAACCCCTATTTTCCTTCTTTGTGAATGTGAAGAATAAAACCATCTGCCACCTAGGAACACTACGCGAAGGCAACCACCATATCGCAATCACGATGAAGGACACACCATATATCATATCAGCATTTCTATAAGACATAAATGAAGCCGAACTTCGTCCAAATCACAGCCGAGGCCCCCGGAATCCCTATCCAAACAAACAAGCAGGTCCTAAAACGCGATACGAACGTAGTCGAAGCCTCAAATCATATCAAACAACATCCAAATCATGAATCGCACCCCAATTCAAGCTTAATGAACTAATGAATTTCCAAATTCTAAAACTAATGCTGAATCATACCAAACCAACTCCGATTGACCTCAATTTTGCACACAAGTTATAAATGACACAAGGACCTACTCGAACACCTAGAACTGAAGTCCGAACCCGATATCAATAAAGTCAACTCTCGGTCAAACCTCTCAGCCTTCCAAACCTTCAACTTTCTAATTTTCGCCAATTCAAGCCAAAACAACCTACGAACCTCCAAATCAACATCCGTACATACTACTAAATCCAAAATTACCATACGAAGCTATCAGAACCATGGGACAATATGTCACAATTCACTCCGAATCATTCCCGGAACCAAACCAACTACCCCGACAAGTCACATAACAACAAATGAAAATACAATATGCAGTAAATAGGGGAACGGGGCTACAATAGTCAAAATGACCGGTCGGGTCGTCACAACACTGCTAGGACCAATATCGGCATCTGCACAAGAAGTACAAAATAGTTTCATGAGGACAACTGACCCCATGTGACAAGTCTATGACATGACACTCACAATAAACCTGTATGGATAATAATAATAATAGAATACTAAAATGTAGATTAAGCAGTAAACTCATAAAAACGGACCTGAAGGTCAACAACCAAAGGTCCCAGAATAACATTATCTCATAATATCCTTTCACAGTACACAAATAGAATGATATAGCTACCAACAGTTATAACACATCATATACTGTTGCGGCACGTAACCCAATCCCACAATAACATATTAATTATTGCATCGTGCAACCCGATCCTATATAATCACAACATCTGTTGTGCAACCCGATCCCAATATCATATCATATAATTATTCGTTGTGATGTGCAACCGGATCCCAATATCCATTCATTTACATAAATAACCCAACACAACTAATTACGAATTCTCCACACCAAAAGGGAAATGAAACATACGGATCATTAAGGAACTACCAATACAAACGGAGGTTAACCAATACCTGGTAATTATAATTCTCTTCAAATCACCAATACAAGAATAGCTAAAGAACTCACAGAAATCATAATAACATAGTAAAGTGAAACAAGTAATTTAAAGTCAACAAAAGCAAGTTAAACATGAAGTAGTGAAGATATACAACTAATACAGGTAGGAACATATGGCAGTTAAGCAGATATTGAGCGAGAAATGAACAAATCGAAATAAGTAACAAGTAAATAGCAGGTAACAAGTAAAGCATGGATAACAAGTAATATCATGTAGCAATCAAAGCATATAACAAGAGATAACATGGAAGAAGTGATGACATAAAGGTAAATAGCTTAACCCCGAATGCTTTAACCCATGACGATGCATATACACTCGTTACTTCGCATATACGCCATTTCCAAACATTATTAACATAACAATTAGACCAACAAGTACTAATTCCCTCAAATCAAAGTTAGACACGACACTTACCTCTTTACACAACCAACTCAACAATCAACCACGATTTTCCTTTCGAATAAGCCTCCAAATCAACCAAATATAGCTAAGTCCCAATTTTTCCCTCTTTGACCCAGCTGTATGTATCGCATTTGCAAATATTTGTTCGCAAATGCAAAGTACGCCTATGTGACACATGTGATCAGTGTATTAAATAGACATTGGTTGCAAATGCGAACATCCCACCCATCGCAGATGCGAGCTTAGCTTCACAAATACGAAGCAGCCCTAACACTACTTCTCATCGCAAATGGGATGCTTTGTCGCAAAAGCGATCAGAGTGGAATTCGCAAAAGCAACATACTCTTTGCAAAGTGAAGACATAGCCCCCAGCCCATGCTCACAAATGAGATCCTTTGACCGCAAAAGCAAGCTCGCAAATGCAAGCCAGACCTCGCAAATTCGAGATCTGCAGCTGAACACCAATAAATGAATTGCCCCAACTATCTTCAAATCATCCAAACTCATCCGTACACACCCAAAACTCACCCGAGCCCCTCGGGCTCCAAACCAAACATGCACACAAGTGTAATAATATCCTACAAACTTTCTCGATACCTCAAATTGTCAAACTAACATGAATCGATCATCAAAACTCATGATTTTCAACTTGAAAACTCATTTTTACAATATTTCACATAATATATTGAAATACGCTCGGATCCACCGGACCCCAACCAAATGTATGTACAAGTCAAAAAATATCATACAAACCTACCGGAATTATCAAAACATCAATCCGAGGTCGTTTACCAAGAATGTTGACCGTGGACAAATCAACTCTCATTTTAAGCTTAAAATTACATTTCCTTCAAACGTTTACATAAAAGCTTTTCAGAGAACGACATAGACCATGCACGCAAATTTAGAAACATAAAATGAAGCTAATAAAGGTCTCGGAACATAAAAATAAAGGCTAGTACTCATGACATATCGTCTCGTCACATTCTCTACCTCTAAAAGAAATGTATGTCCTCGAACAGACATAGAAAAGTACTTGGTCTGATCAAAAGATGGGGGTAACCACTCTGCTTATCTGACTCGTACTCCTAAGTAGCCTTCTAAATTGGATGACCCCTTCGTTACACTTTCCAGAAGGAAAACTCTTGGATCTCATAGGTCACTGGCTCTTCCTCATAAGTCAGATTTTCATCAAGGTGCACCGTGCTGAAGTCCAAAACATGTGAGTTATCCTCATGGTACTTCCGAAGCATGAAAACATGAAATACCACATGTACCCCTACTAGTATAGGAGGAAATTCAAGATTATAAGCAACCTCCCCAACTCTCCAGGATCTCAAACGAGCCGATAAACCTCAGGCTCAACTTGCTCTTCTTCCCAAATGTAATGACTCGACCGGTTATTTTATGTATGGTAACCCCGTTCCCCTATTTATTTTTTATTCTATGGTCATTTGTGGTTATGTGACTTACCGGGGTAGTTATTTTGGTTCTGGGGATGTTTCGGAATGAATTTGGATACTTAGTCTCAAGGCGGGGAGCTTAAGTTGGAAGAGTTGACTAGAGTTTGAATTTTATGTAGACAACTCTAGAATAGAGTTTTGATGGTTCTGATAGCTTTATATGGTGATTTTGGACTTTAGTGTATGTACGAATATTGATTTAGAAGTCCTTAGGTCGATTTGAGGCTATTAGGCGAAAGTTGGAAAGTTGAAGATTTGGAAGGTTGAGAGGTTTGACCGAGAGTTAATTTTGTTGATATCAGATTTGGATTTCGGTTTTGGGGGGTGGAGTAGGTCCGTTGTGTCATTTATGACTTGTGTGCAACGTTTTAGGCCATTCGGAATTGGATTGATATGATTTGGCATTAGTTTTAGAAGTTGGAAGTTCATTAGTTTATTAAGCTTGAATCGATGTACGATTCATGATTTTGTTGTTGTTTGATGTGATTTGATTCTTTGAGCGAGTTCGTATTATGTCTTAGAACTTGTTGGTATGTTTGGATGGGTTCCCGGAGGCATCGGGTGTGTTTCAGATAGTTAACGGATCAAATTTTGGACTTAAAGCATTGCTGAAGGTGTAAGGCTTCTGGTGTAATTGAATCTATGGTGCGAGCCGCATGTGCGGCTAAGAAGTCGCAGAAGTGAAGTGGGAAAGCCTAGGAGAAGTCCGTAGATACCGTCAATGTATCGCAGGTGCGAAGGATGAGCTACGCAGGGCAGTCCGCAAAAGTGGAAGATGACAGGGTAAGGATGAGTTGCAAATGCAGAGGTTTTCTGCAGGTGCGGACCCGCAGAAATGGATATAGGACCGCATATGTGGTGGGGTATATTTTTAGTAGGAAGCGCAAATGCGCATTTTTACCACAGAAGCGGATATAGGAGCTCATAAGCAGAATCACTGGCAAGATATTAAAATCGAACGGTTTCATTATTTTCTCGTTTGTGGAATTGTAGAACTCGGTCTAAAAAGATATTTGGAGCATTTTTCATCCCTACTGAAGAGGTAAGTGATGTTTATTCGATATTGGTATTAGATATTAATTACTCATTGATTATTACACCTAATGTTCATGAATCTAAGATGGGATTTAGGATTTTTGGACTATGTTGTTAGAGAGTGAGATTTGAGGATTTGAGGGTCGATTTGTGGTTGGAATTGGAATGTTTTGGTATGGTTGGACTCAAAATTAAATGAGTGTCCATAATTTGTTAATTTTTTCAGGCTCCCGGGATTGATTTTTGTCTTGATTTAAAGATCTTAGATTATCTTTTAGAAGCACTTCCTAGATTTATCTTTTGGAATATCAACAATCACTTCCTGTGACCACGCCTGGCGGATTGTGATTGTTGGCACGAGAGTTGTCCGTGCGGTTTATATTATTAGCACGTGAGTTGTCCGTGCAGCACGTGATTTGTTTGTGCAGCACGTGAGTTATCCATGCGGATCCAGATATTGATATTATTAGCATGTGAGTTATCTGTGAAGCACGTGAGTTGTTCGTGCAGCTGATACTATGAGCACGTGAGTTGTCAATGCAACGTGTGAGTATGGATCCATCCCCTAGAGTCACCCTCTCATGTTTCTCTCTTGATGGTGTACACACGGATATTGAGGAAAATCTGGCTAGTGTTCGTTGGATTTGTATTTCATCTTTACTTTCCATTTTCGTGGTTATCTACCTGATTCATTTGTATATTACCCTTATATGTTGTATCATTCACCGAGCATAGTGCTTGAATAATTGTACTCACACATATAGTTCCTTCAGTGCTTTATATTTGTTCACATTATTTTCATGTACTTATTAAATTAATGAAATTGTACCTGTCATAGGAGGTATCGTTTATAATTCTTTCTTCTTTTATCTCGTTGAGGTTGGTTATGATACTTATTGAGTACATTGGATCGGTTGTGCTTATACTATACTCTATACTTAATTGTGTAGATCCAGGTATTGGTACCAACTATCGGTAGTAGAGTCGCAGTTGAGTAGAGTATGGAGAGACGAGGTAGAGCTGCATTTCCTCCCGCAATCTTGACTTGTCTTTTCTTATGTACTGTTGTCCTTATTTCAGATAGTATTATATTTATTCATTTTAGACCTGTATTCCCGTATTAGAGCTCATGACTATGTATTTACCAGCTCTGGAGAGGATTTATCATCTATTAGTAGTATTTTGTTACATTGAGATTTCATACTTATGTTATTTCTATACATTTTGTTGTTTTAGATCTTTACCATTATGTCTGGTTTGCCTAGAAAGTGTGTTAGGTGCCATAATGATGGGTTGGGATTTTGGGTCATAACAAGTTGGTATTAGAGCCCTAGGTTCACAGGTATTATGAGTTATGAGCAAGTTTAGTATATTCTTGCGGATCGGTATGGAGACGTCCGTACTTATCTTAGAGAGGCTACCATACTATTAGGAAACTTCACTTTCATGTATTCTTGTTATGCGGATTTGTCATTTTCTAATTTTGAACTTGAATCTTCTATTCTATCACAGATGATGAGGACACGTGTGACCGGATCAGGCAGACGGCCACCAGTACCAACAGCCCTGGCCGCGAGAGGTCGGGGTTGTAGTAGAGGCCGAGGTGTGGCTCGTACTACAGCCAGAGAAGCACATGTGAAGCCACTAGTTGCTCCAATTGATTAGCAGGTACCAGATGTTGTTGAGCCAGCGGGGCCAGCTCAGACACCATCTGTGCACATCATAAGTCTTGGACTTAAGGAGGCCTTAGCCTAGATTTTGACTGTGTGCACGAGTCTGGATAAAGCAGTTTTGATTCTAGCTGCACCAGCCACTTCACAGGCTGGGGGAGGTGCTTAGACTCCTGCAGCCCATACTCCATGGTAGCTAGCTAAGGGACTTCAGACACTAGGTGTATTGCTAGTTCCTTCAGTTGATTCCGCTCAGGCCGAAGTTGGACCCCATATGAGTGATGATGAGAGGAAGAAATTGGAGCGGTTTGGGAGGCTTAAGCCTCTAGAGTTCAGTGGAGTAGAATCAGAGGATGCTCATGATTTTATAGATCGGTGTCAACTGATTCTTCATATGGTGGGTATTTTGGACACCAGTGGGGTTTCATTTACTACTTTTCAACTGACAGGGGCAACTTACCTATGGTGGTAGGCCTATGAGTTGATCAGGCCAACCGATGCAATGCCACTTACATGGTATTTGTTCTCAGTTCTCATCTTAGAGAAGTTTGTCCCACAGACTCGTAGAAAGGAGTTGCATAGGCAGTTTGAGCAGCTACCCAAGAGGGTATGTCCGTGACTTAGTATGCAATGAGGTTTGTAGAGTTGTCGCATTACGCGGTATGGTTGGTTCCCACTAAACGGAGAAAATTAGGAGGTTCATTGATGGCCTCAACTATGCTTTACGCTTCATTATCGCTCAGGAGGTTTCGACATATGCTAGGTTTGATTAGGTGGTCGAGATTTCTAGATGTTTAAAGCTGGTTCGCAGGTAGGAGTGTGAGGAGCGGGAGGCCAAGAGGCCTCGTAGTTCAGGTGGTTTCAGTAGTGCCTCATCTGGCTGTCAGTTCCATTACAGTAGAGGTCGCCCTTTTAGACCCGTTCAGGCAGCCCACCATATTCCTCGTGGTTCTTTAGTTAGCCACAGTTCCTATAGTGCACGCCCAACTCAGTCATCATTGTGATGCCTTCACAGAGTTCTTACCATGCTTCATCTGCATAGGGTTCCACAGGCAACTATTCATATCATCAGAGTCAGCAGCCGATAGAGGAATGATTATTTTGAGTGTGGGGACTTGAGTCATCTCAAGAGAGATTACCCCAGAATGTTGAGTAGGGTTCCACAACAGAGTTCTAAGCCTATGATTTTAGCACCACCAGTTATGCCACCTGTACAGCCAGCTCGGGGTGGGGTTCAATCAGCTCGAGTCCGCCCTAAAGGGGGAGGTCGATCAGGTGGTTGTAAGGCCCGTTACTACACATTTCCAGATAGGCAAGAGGCAGTTGCTTCCGATGTCATGATCACATGTATTGTTTCAGTGGGCCACACAGATGCTTCAGTATTATTTGACTTTGGTTCTCCTTATTCATATGTGTCATCATACTTTGCTCATTATTTGGATACGCCACATGATTCTTTAGTTACTTATTCATGTATCTACACCGATGAGTGATTCTATTGTTGTGGACCGTATGTATCGGTCATGTGTGGTGACTATTGGGGGACTTTAGACGAGTGTTAATTTTTTATTGCTTAGCATATTTGATTTTGACATATTTTTGGCATGGATTGGTCGTCTCTATGTCACGCTATTCTGGATTGTCAACCTAAGATCCTGACATTGGCGATGCCGGGTTTTCCTAGGGTTGAGTGGAGAGATTCCCTAGATTATGTTCTAATAGAGTGATTTCATATTTGAAGGCTCAACATATGGTTGAGAAGGGATGTCTGACATATTTGGCCTTTGTGAGGGATGTTAGTGCTGATGCTCCTAGCATTGAGTCTGTTCTGTTAGTAAGAGACTTCCGAGATGTGTTTCCTGCAGACTTGCCAGGCATACCACCCGACATGGATATTGATTTTGGTATTGATCTGGCGCCGGGAACTCAACCTATCACTATTCCACCGTATCTCATGGCACCAGCGGAGTTGAAAGAATTAAAGGAACAACTTTAGGAGCTACTCGATAAAGGATTCATCAGGCCTAGTATGTTGCCTTGGGGTGCGCCAGTTTTATCTGTGAAGAAGAAGGATGGTACTATGCGGATATGTATTGATTACAGGCAGTTGAACAAAGTTACAATTAACAACAAGTACCCACTAGCGTACATTGATGAATTATTTGATTAACTTCATGGTGCTAGAGTGTTCTCCAAGATTGATATCAAGTCTGCGTATCACCAATTGAAGATTCTGGATTCTGATATTCTGAAGACGACATTCAGGACCCGCTATAGTCGTTACAAGTTTCTTGTGATGTTATTTGGGCTGACCAATTCCCCAACAGCCTTTATGCACCTGATGAACAATGTGTTCCAGTCGTATCTTGATTTTTTTGTCCTGGTATTCATTCATGATATATTGGTGTACTCACGAAGCCATGAGGATCACGAGCATCATCTGAGGATTGTACTCCTGACGTTGAGGGAGAAGAAGCTATGCTAAATTCTCCAAGTGTTAGTTTTGGTTGGATTTGGTGGCGTTCTTGGGCCACGTGGTGTCTAGTGAGGGGATCAAAGTAGATCCGAAGATGATTGAGGTAGCTCAGAGTTTTCCCAGACCGTCTTCAGCTATTGAGATTCGGGGTTTTCTTTGTTTGGAAGGTTATTATCGCCGTTTTGTAAAGGGTTTCTCATCCATTACTGGATCTTTGACTAGATTGAACTAAAAGGGTGCCCAATTCAGGTGGTCTGAAGAGTGTGAGGAGAGCTTTCAGAAGCTAAAGACTACCTTGACCACATCTTCAGTTCTAGTTTTGCCGTCAACATCGGGTTCATATACAGTTTATTATGATGCTTCGCGGATTTGCATTCGGTGTGTCTTGATGCAGGAGGGTAGGGTGATTGCATGCTACGCATCAGCTGAAGCCCTATGAGAAGAACTACCTCGTTCATGATTTAGAATTGGCAGCCATTGTTCACACATTGAAGATTTGGAGGCACTATCTTTACGGCATGTCTTGTGAAGTATTCACAGATCATCGGAATCTACAACCCTTGTTTAAGTAGAAGGATCTACACTTGAGGAACTGGAGGTGGTTAAAGCTATTAAAAGACTATGATATCACCATTTTGTATCATCCCGGGAAGGCCAATGTGGTAGCAGATGGCTTGAATAGAAAGACTGAGTGTATGGGTAGCCTTGCACATATTCCAAATGGTGAGAGGCTGCTTGAATTGAATGTTCAGGCTTTGGCCAATCAGTTCATGAGGCTAGATGTTTTGGAGCCTAGCCTCGTTCTTGCTTGCGTGGTTTCTATTGGAGATGATTGGGTATTGCGAATGCAGAGTCAGATTTGTGTGCCCAATGTGGATGGGTTGTATGAGTTGATTCTTGAGGAGGCCCACATTTCGCAATATTCCATTCATCCGGGTGCCGCTAAGATGTATCAGTATTTGAGCAGCACTATTGGTTGCGAAGAATAAAGAAATATATAGTAGAGTTTGTGTCTCGGTGTTTGAACTACCAACATGTGAAGTACGAGCATCAGAGGCCGGGCAGTTTGCTTCAGAGACTTGAGATTTCCGAGTGAAAGTGGGAGCGTATTACCATGGATTTCGTTGTTGGGATCCCACGAACTTTGAAGGAATTCGATGTAGTGTGAGTTATTGTGGATAGACTGACCAAGTATCCTCACTTCATTCCGGTTGTGACTACCTATTCTTCCGATCAGCTGGCTCAGATCTATATCAGTGAGATTGTTCATTTTCATAGTGTGCAGGTGTCTATTATCTTTGATCAAAGAACGCAGTTCACATTGTATTTACAGAGACCCGTGCAGTGTCAGTTAGGTACATGGGTTGAGTTGAGTACAAGATTCCACCCCCAGATGAACAGGCAGTCCGAGCGCACCAATGAGATCTTGGGGGATATGCTACGTGCCTGTATTATGGATTTCGGGGATTCATGGGATCTGTTCTTAATGCTTGTAGAGTTTTCCTATAAAAATAACTACCAATCGAGTATTCAGATGGCTTCTTATGAGGCCTTATATAGGAAACGATGTCGTTCTCCAGTTGATTGGTTTGAACCGGGAGAGGCTAGGTTGTTGGGCACTGAATTGGTTAGGGATGCCTTGGAGAAAGTCAGGTTGATTTAGGATCGGTTTCGTACATCACAATCCATATAGAAGAGTTATGCTAATATGAAGGTTCATGATGTTGCATATATGGTGGGTGAGAAGGTGTTACTCAGAGTTTCTCCCATGAAGGGTGTGATGAGGTACGAAAGAAGGGCAAGTATATCCCTCGATATATTGGGCATTTTGAGGTGCTTGAGAGAGTTGGAGAGGTGGCCTACAATCTTGTATTGCCGCCTAGTCTATTGGGCGTTCACCAAGTATTTCATGCTTCTATGTTCCAGAAGTGTTATGGGCATCTGTCACATGTTTTGGACTTCAGCATGGTTCAGCTAGACGAAGATTTGACTTATGATGTGGAGCCGGTGGACATTTGGACCAGCATGTTCGAAAGTTGAAGTCAAAGAATACAGCATCGGTGAAAGTTCGCTGGTGCGGTCAGCCGACCGAGGAGGCTACTTGGGAGGACGAGCGGGAGATGCGGAGCAGTTATTCACACCTATTTAAGACTACAGGTATGATTCTAGACCCTTTCGAGGACGAACGTTTGTTTAAGAGGTGAGAATGTAACGACTCGGCCGGTCGTTTTGTGTATGGTAGCCCCGTTCCCCTATTTATTGCTACTTCTATGTTGATTTGTGATTATGTGACTTGCCGGAGTGGTTGATTTGGTTTCGGAGATGTTTCGGAATAAATTGGGACACTTAGTCCCAAAGTCTGGAGCTTAAGTTGAAAGAGTTGACTGAAGTTTGACTTTTGTGTAGACGACTTTGGAATGGAGTTTTGATTGTTCCGATAACTTCGTATGGTGATTTCGAGATATCGCAGATCTGAAAAACCGAGTAGGCCGGAAGCCGGCTGGACTTACGCTTTTCCGGCGACGTTATCTTCTGTTTATGCTCGTTCTCTTGTTGTATTTTTCTCCACAGGTTATCCAAATGTGGTGATGTTCCACTGTTTCTGAAGCGTGGCCGGAAACACTGATTTCCGGTGATTTGTGCGCTTTCCGGCGACTCCTCGCTTGTCCACTGTTTCTGCCATTTCCTGTGACCTCTTGATTATGGCTGAACCTCTGTTTTTCCGGCGACCCTTGCTTGCCTTGTGTTCTCTGACGCTGATACAAACGTGAAAACTATCCTATGATTATTTTCAAATGTTGGTTCGACGCGTTTGTGATGTTATTTAGCCTATTAATTTAATACCATATGTGATTGGGGCCTTTTTCCGTTATCACTGATGTTTTTTGTGATTTGCAGTAGCTAATTGTTTCTTCGGGTAAGGTGGTATGCTGCTGATATTTGGAGGTTTCTTTGTTTACTATGTTGACCGATAATTGCTTCTAAAATGAGATTATTGTTATTGATATTGTTGTTGCGACATTGTCTTAGCAGATCGCTTCCCAAACGTTGGTAATGTAGATATTCGAGCAAAATGCCATATTAAAAGGCCGATGGGAATAAAATGTTTGAGGCCTTGTAATGAGTTTTGACTGATAAAGTAAAGATACTACACCGTCCCTCGGATCAGGAACAAAAATATATTTATGAGGCGATGACGAAATTCAAAGGAAAAATAAAAGACGAGAATGTGAATGTCCGTGCTTCAGGAGGCAACACGGTTGGCCACCGAAGTTGCTACTAAGTCGGCGTTCGCGTTCTAATGTCCTATTGCTATATGGCATACACCATCTAAGCCTCCAAAACGTTTTTAATCATTTCTTTAAAACAATTTCCAAAAAAATAAACATTTCAAGTTATTTTCAAATGAAAACAATCTTTTATAAAGGTGTTGAAAAGAAAATCATTTCAAAATTAGTAATATTTAATTTATTTTACTTTGTATTATCTTACTAATAATTTTGCTTCTCTTTTGCGAGGTACAATCATACGAAGTCACTTTTGAAAGATGACGCTCGGGTCGACTTGATATCCCTATCGAAACCCCACTTCGTACTTCCCGTTCTCGGATGTATCCAAAGAATCGTAAAGTATAGTAAAATCGTAGATAGATATTGTGTTTGCTTGCTTTGATATTATTTACTTACCAAACACTTAGGGTGAATTGCATATAGTTAAATAACAGTGTTAAATTGCAATATGGTAGACGATTCATAGACTTGCTGAATTAGTTGGGATTAATATAATATGATTAATTAAGGTAGTCATGTGCATAAAAAAAATGAAAGGCATGTCATCCTTTTCCAAATAAATGACTTTACCTCTTTTCACAATTATACTAACATATTTTCTAACTATTTAACTTATGTATTATTCTTTGATTATTTCACTTCAAGTAGGCATAAATTGTGAAAATTATAGTTGAGTCCACATTATTTAGGATTAATTCAATTGCTACGTCCATTTGGGTCTAACTTGATAATTGCCATTATTCTTCATGAGTTATTATTTTAAAGGCTATTCTTGTACAGGGTTTATAATATTCTTAGCCTCTTTGTATATTTGTTTGTTTGTCTATATATGCATTGTATTAGTATTTATTTGTTAGTTCAATTCTTTAAAATTAACTCTAAGGTCTTTCTTATATGTTCTTAATTTTCTTTTGTCATAAAAAATCAATATTCCTTTATAATTGTACATCTTGACAAACTTTATACGCTTTATTCTTTCAACATCTAATCAAGTATTTTAGTGAATTACAAACTTCATATCTGCAACGAGTCAAAGCTAAATACTTACTCACTTGAGAAAATATTTCTTTCCACTATTTACTCAGTTTTCATAGATTTTCTTGTACATTTAAGACAATCCATTGTAGTAATCATTTGGCTTTAATCATAAATTAACTTTCTTAAAGTTATTCAAACTCTATTTCTAAAACACCTCAATTGTTGATATAGATTCCTTATTTAATTTAATCATTGCATTGTCACATGTGGATACTTTCTTTCTTACACTTTCCTATCTATGACAACTCCTTTTACTTTATTTGGTCATTTCTTTTAAGTTAATTGGTGGTTATTTATTCAAATATAATTCTTTACTATTTTATTATTGTAACACCATGTACATTCAGACTAGGTGTAGATATATTAAATGAGTATTAATTTAATATTTTAGACATGTAAAGTCCTACACGGATGAGTATGGGTGGAAATAGTCGTTTGTAATCAAGACGGAGAGTAAGGTGCATACGATTCGATAAAATCGACTAAGTTTATCGAAGGTCTGTTTTTCAGCCTGATTTCATGAAATTGTGTTATGCATTGGACAATACTCAAAACACGAAAGTTGTATCCCTTTGAAATAGCTTTCCAACGATATATTTTGGAGCCTGAAAGGATCTCTGTCAAAGATGGTTGGAAGTTTCAGAAGCTAAAGGAATTGAAAACAAATAATGTTTCGTCGAAAGTCGACAAATTGGGAATGTTATAACATGTACTTTTGGAGTGAGACCAGGGTGTTTAAATTGATAAGTAGGTTATGTTATGAGTTATGTTAGTCGTATGATAGTCGTGTGTTATGTTTTGAAGTCAAGCGAGTGGTGGAACAAAAGTCGATAAAAGTCATCACAAGTTACGTTCATACGTTTTACAGCAACTTTGGGTCAAATTTAACTGAATTTTCTCCCAATATACTTAGCGTTATGGGGTGTTCCACCCATCAAATTAAAGATCTATGAGTCTATTTTCCAACGCATTAAACCGTTTGTCAATACGACATTGGAGTAGAGAGATATGGGCAAGTTTGCGATACTGCGCAAGCTGCTAGGTGACAAGTAGGTGTGTCACCTACTTGCTTAAATGAAAGACCAAACAATGGGCCATTTCGGATCGTCCAAAGAGGCCTTTTAAAGACCTATTTTCTTCATATATTAGACTTAAAATAGAGCATAATAATCAGACATAAGCTCTGCAAACAAAATCCTCCCAAAACAATTTCCCACAAACCCTAATTGATGTTCTCTCCCTTGCAAGTTCTAATTGGAGGTAAAACCTAGAGTTTGAAGAACCAAGATAGGAGC
>AWOL01S0046007.1:2240-71682 GCA_000715115.1 Nicotiana otophora
GAACACCCCATAACTCTAAGTATATTGGGAGAAAATTGCAGTTACAGTTGACCCAAAGTTTCAGTAAAACTTATGAATTTAACTTGTGATGACTTTCATCGACTTTTGTTCCACAACTCGCTTGACTTCAAAACATAACACACGGATGTCATACGACTAATATAAATCATAACATAATGTCCTTATCATGTTGAGCGCCCTAGTCTCACCCCAAAGGTGCATGTTATAACATTCCCAACTTGTCGACTTTCGACGAAACATTGTTTTCTTCAATTGCTTTAGCTTCTGAACTGTCCAACCCTCTTTGTACTTGTTGTTCATGATCTTTAATATTTGTAACCTCAGAGGTAACATGATTAACTTACTTTATATACTTTTAAATATTATCTCATTTTTAGTCATACATTAGTTTGCTTACGATGCATTTTTACGTACAAAAATATAGGGTGTAACAGTTCACAAAGCTCTTCCTTATTTACTTCAATGGTGCACCTTCTGATGACCAACAAGATTATTTAGATTGTTGCTATGAGGTGCTGAGCAACATGGGTATTGTTGAGTCCAATGGATTTGACTTTGCAGTGTTTCAGATGATCGATTCGGCCAAGATATGGTAGCAGGATCATATGCAAAGCAGACCAGCTGGTTCACCGCCACACTTGGGAAATTTTGTAGCTTTATTAGGAGAAGTTCATTCCTTTCACTCTGAGATAGGAGTACCGCAGGCAATTTGAGCGCCTTTACTAGGGTAGTATGAGTGTTACCCGGTATGAGACCCGATTTGTGGACCTAGCTCGCCATGCAGTTATCATACTCCCTACTGAGAGGTAGAGAGTGAGGAGATTCATTGATGGACTTACTTTCGGTATTAGGCAACAGATGGCCAAGGAGACCGGAGATTATATTTCTTTTTCAGAGGGTCATATATATTGCTAGACAGATCGAGATGATTTATGGTCAGAGTAGGGAGGCGGTATCTGAGAAGAGGCCTCGTCATTATGGCAGTTTTAGTGATACCTCATCTGGAGGTAGGGGTTGATTTGGTAGAGGCTATCCTCCCAGGCCATTTCATTCAGCTCTTCAGGCATTCCACGATGCTTCGGGTGGTTGTGGTTCTTATGGGCCTCAGCTTGAGCAGCTAGCTTATAGTGCACCTTCAGCTCCTATTCGTGCACCTCCTATCCAGAGTTATCAGGGTGGTCATTCAGGTCGACAGGGTCAATTCCAGGGTCAGCAGTCACAACAGCCGAGGCTTGTTATAATTGTGGAGATTCGAGGCACGTTGCTAGATTTTGCCCTAGTTCACAGGGTGGCATACCACAACAGAGTTCTCATGTCATGGTTCCGCCACCGGTTTCTTCACCGCCCGCTCAACTATCTATAGGTTAAAGATCATGAGGTTAGAGGTGGAGGTTAGGCCATTAGAAATGGAGGTCAGGCCATTAGAGGTGGAGGTTAGCCAGTTAGAGGTCGTCTAAGAGGCGGAGGTCAATGTGGTGGGGCCCAACCCTGTTTATATGCATTTCCAGCTAGACTTGAGACGAAGTCATCTGACGCCGTCATCACAGGTATTGTTCTAGGTTGCCATAGAGATGTTTGAGTTTTATTTGATTCGAGCTCTACTTATTCCTACATGTCATCCTATTTTGCTTTATATTTGGTTTTGCCTCGTGAATCTTTGAGTGCTCATATTCATGTAACCACGCATGTGGGAGATTCTATTATTGTAGATCGTGTTTATCGCTCATGTGTGGGTTCTATCGGGAGCCTTGAGACTAGTGTAGATCTCCTACTTTTGGATATGGTGGACTTTGATGTTATTTTGGGCATGAATTGATGTTACCTTATCACACTATATTAGATTGCCACACCAAGAC
Source organism: Nicotiana otophora (assembly GCA_000715115.1). Classification (NCBI taxonomy): domain Eukaryota; kingdom Viridiplantae; phylum Streptophyta; class Magnoliopsida; order Solanales; family Solanaceae; genus Nicotiana; species Nicotiana otophora. The sequence continues at coordinate 4,118 of AWOL01S0046007.1, forward strand.
GGTGACCTTAGCCATGTTGGGGCTGCCCTGATTAGAGTGGAGAGGGACTCCTAGCCATTCTACCAGCGGTTATTTCTTTCTTATGTGAAGGCTCGGCGTATGGTCGAGAAAGGATGTCTAGAATATTTGGCCTACATCTATGATCCTAGCACGTAGGTTCCTTCCATTGATTCAGTACCAATTGTGCACGAGTTTCGGATGGTGTTTCCTATAGATATGCCAGGGATGCCACCCGACAGAGATATCGACTTCTATATTGATTTGGCTCCGGGCACTCAGCCCATTTCTTTTCCACCATACGTATGGCCCCACCTGATTTGAAGCAACTAAAGAAGTAGTTGCAGGATTTGCTTGATTAAGGATTCATTAGACCTAGTGTCTCTCCTTGGGGTGTGCTAGTGTTGTTTGTGAATAAGATGGTGGTTCGATGAGGATGTGTATAGATTATCGGTAGTTGAGCAAAGTCATTATCAAGAACAAGTATTTGTTGCCAAGGATTGATGACTTATTTGATCAGCTTTAGGGTGCCAATGTGCTTTCGAAGATTGATTTGAGATTTGGTTACCATCAGTTGAAGATTAGGGATATCCGGCATCGGATATCCCTAAGACAGCTTTGCGGACTTGGTATGGGCATTATGAGTTTCTAGTGATGTGATTTGGCTTGACAAATGCCCCAACAACATTTATGGATTTGATTAATCGAGTAGTTAAGCCCTATTTGTATTTTTTTATGATCATCTTCATTGATGATATTTTTGATCTACTCCCGCAAGTCAAGAGGAGCATGAGTAGCATCTTCGGATTGTACTTCACACTCTGAGAGATAGTTAGTTATATGCCACATTTTCAAAGTGTGAGTTTTTGTTTGACACAGTTGCCTTTTGGGGGCATGTCGTATCTTCCGAGGGTATTAAAGTGGATCCTAAGAAGATTGAGGCAGATCAAAACTGAACTAGACCTACTTCACTAATAGAGATTCAGAGCTTTCTAGGTTTAGCGGGTTATTATCGTCAGTTCGTGGATGGGTTTTCATCTATTGACCTCATTGACTAGATTGACCCAGAAGGGTGCTCCATTCAGGTGGTCCGATAAGTGTGAATTGAGCTTTCAGAAGCTCAAGACTGCTTTGACTACAACTATGGTGTTGGTGTTGCCTATAGGTTCAGGATCCTACACTGTGTATTGTGATGCATTACGTATTGGGCTTGGTGCAGTATTGATATAGGATGGCAGGGTGATTGTATATGTGTCTCGGCAGTTGAAGGTTCATGAGAATAATTTCCCTGTTCATGACTTAGAGTTGGCAGCTATTATTCATGCATTGAAGATTTGGAGGCAGTACCCCTACGGTGTGTCGTGTGAGGTATTCACAAATAATTGGAGTTTACAACACGTTTTCAAGCAAAAGGATCATAATTTGAGGCAACGGAGGTGGTTAGTGCTGTTAAAAGACTATGATATTACCATTTTGTACCATCCCAAGAAGGCCAATGTGGTGGCCGATACCTTGAGTAAAAAGGCGGTGAGTATGAGTAGCCTTGCATATATTTTAGTTGATGAAAGACCGCTAGCATCATATGTTCCGGCCTTGGCCAATCAGTTCGTGAGGTTAGATGTTTCGGAGCCTAGTCGGGTTCTTGCTTGCATGGTTTCTCAGTCTTCTTTGAATGAGCGCATCAGAGAATGTCAGTATGATGACCCCCATTTGCTTGTCCTTAAGGACATGGTGCAACACAGTGATGCCAGGAATGTTTCTATGGGAGATGATGGGGTGTTGAGGATGCAGGGTCAAATTTGTGTGCTTAATGTGGATTGGATTTGTGAGTTGATTTTTGAGGAGGCCCACAGTTTGCGGTATTCCATTCATCTGGGTGCTGCCAAGATATACCAGGATTTGAGGTAGCATTATTGGTGGAGAAGAATGAAGAAAGATATAGTTGAGTATGTGGCTCGGTGTTTGAACTGCCAGCAGGTGAAATACGAGCATCAGAGACTAGCGGTTTGGTTCAAAGACTTGAGATTCCCGAGTGGAAATGGGAGCATATTACCATGGATTTCGTTATTGGGCTCCCACGGACTTTGAAGAAATTTGACGTTGTATGGGTCATTGTGGATAGGTTGACCAAGTCGGCATATTTTATTCTGGTGGCGGTTACTTATTCTTCAAAGCGGATGGCTGAGATCTATATCCGCGAGATTGTTCATCTTTACATTGTTCCTGTGTCCATTATTTCTGAACGGGGCACGCAGTTCACATTGCATTTCTGGAGGGCCATGCAACGTGAGTTAGGCACACAGGTTGAGTTGAGTACAACATTTCACCCCTAGACGAACGGGCAATCCGAGCGCACAATTCAGACCTTGGAGGATATGCTTCGTGCTTGTGTTATAGATTTTGGGGTTTCTTGGGATCAGTTATTGCCACTTGCGGAGTTTTCCTACAACAACATCTACTAATCGAGTATTCAGATGGCTCCTTATGAGGCCTTATATGGGAGACGGTGTTGTTTTCAAGTTGGTTGGTTCGAGCCGGGAGAGGCTCGGTCGTTGCGTACTGATTTGGTTCGGGATGCCTTGGATAAAGTCAAAGATCAGCTTCGTACAACACGGTCTAGGCAGAAGAGTTATGCCGATCAGAGAGTTCGTGATGTTGCATTCATAGTTGGAGAGAGGGTTTTTCTTTGGGTTTCACCCATAAAGGGTGTGATGAGGTTCGGGAAGAAGCGCAAGTTTATCCCTAGATGTATTGGTGCTTTTGAGATCCTCGAGAGAGTGGGGGAGGTGGCTTACAAGCTTGCATTGCCACCTAGCTTATCAGTAGATCACCCGGTGTTCCATGTTTCTATGCTTTGGAAGTATCACGGTGATCCGTCCCATGTATTTAGATTTTAACTCGGTCCAATTGGACAAAGATTTGACTTATAAAGAGGAGTCGGTGGTTATTCTAACACGGATGGTCCGGAAGTTGAGGTCTAAGAGTTATACTTCTGTTAGAGTGTAGTGGAGAGGTCAGCCGATCGAGGCAGCTATGTGGGAGTCCGAGTCCGTTATGCAGAGTAGATACCCTTACCTTTTCACCAGTCTAGGTACTTTTCTATGCCCATTCGAGGACGAACGTTTCTTTTAGAGGTGGAGAATGTGACAATTCGATAGGTGGTTTTGAGTTCTAGCCCTTATTTTCGCGTTCTAAGACCTCTATTAGCTATATTTAGTGTTTCTCGATTTATGTACGCAGTCCGTGTCTTTTTCGAAAGGATTTTATGTGCAAATTTGAAATAAAACATGATTTTTAGCTTTAAAAATAACTTGAGTTGACTACGGTCAATATTTTGTATAAACGACCCCGGATCGGTATTTTGACGATCCTAGTGGGCCCGTATCGTGATTCTGGACTTGGGCATATGCCCTGAATTGAATTCGGAAGTCTATAACTTGATTTGACTTGATTTGTCAAAAACTAATAACTGAAGGTTTAAAGATTTCTTAGCTTTGACTGCAGGTTGACTTTATGGCTACCGGGTTCTGATTTTGGTTTCGAAACTTGGTATAGGTTCATTTTGCTCTCTGAAACTTGTTTGCATGATTTGGTGCAAAACGGATTTGATTTGATAGGGTTCGGACGCTCGGTTGTGAATTTGGAAGTTCTTGAGTTTCTTTGAAAATTTTATACATTTTGATGATCGATTCGTAGTTCTAGGTGTTATTTTGGTGTTTTTATCACGCGAGCGAGTTTGTATGATATTATTACACTTGTGTGCATGTTTGGTTTGGATCCCGAAGGGATCGGGTGAGTTGCAAATAGGCTACGGACCATTGGAACTTAGAAAAATGTTGGTTCTAGCTATTTGTTGATATCGGGTGTCTTGTGCTTCGCGATCGCAAAGGGAAAATGGGGCTGAGGAGGAATTTATTCATCGCGAACGCGAGGAGCTAGTCGCGAACGCATAGTAGTAGGGGGGTTTACCTATGAAGAACGCGACCTTCCTCTCGCGAACGCGTAGGGTTAGGGGGGATATGGGATGAAGTTGTCTGGTACTCTATGCGAACGCGAACCTAGGCTCGCGAACATGAAGGCTGGGGGAGTAAGCCTCCGTGAACACAAAGAGTGTCTCGCGAACAAGAAGTCCTTTGGGCGCTGATGCTTCGCGAACGTTTCAGGTGCTTCGCGAACGCGAAGAACACCTGACGCCCAATGTTATAAACTTTCAAAAAACGGGATTTGAGTCATTCTTCACCATTTTCAAGTTTGAGCTCGGCCTAAAGGCGATTTGGAAGAAAGTTTTCATCCCAACTTCATAGATTAGTAGATTTTAATTGTTTTCTTACATTTCCATAAACACCCATTGATTTTAACCTTTAATCTAAAGCTTTTTCGTGGGAGAAATTAGGAATTTAGGTAGAAATTAGAGATTTTGAGGAATTGAGATTTAGACCCCAAATTGAGGTCGAATTTCAAAACTAATTACATAACCAGTCTCGGGGGTGAATGAATAATTGGGTTTTGGTCCGAATCTCGGATTTTGATCAAGCGCGCCTGGGGTTGAATTTTTCCAAAATCATTAAAGATTGAATATTTTTCACTCGTGGGTAGTTTCTAAAGCCTATTTTGAATTATTTGAACTATATTTTGTTAGATGTGATTGGTTTGGAGGCTAATTCTAGAGGAAAAGCCGCGGTTAAGCATTGATTTGGTTGCAGAGTGAGGTAAGTATCGTGGTTAACCTTGACTTGAAGGATTAGAACTTGTTGGTCTATTTGCTACGTGTTTTATGTATGGGAACAACGTATATGTGAGGTGATGAGTATCTATGCGTTGTCATTGGGTTAAAGCATGTGGGTGAAAATTGCTTATTTGTATTATATTGTTTCATTGATTATGTTTTCCATGGTTAGGTTAGATTATTACGTCTTTCAATTGTCACACCCCTTTTATACCCCCCAAAAAGATATGTATTATGGATTATTATGGGTTAAAGAGTTTTTCCAATTAAAGTGACAAATTTGAGTAGGGATTATTTTATTTACAGAGTCGCCACTTGGAATTGATGTTTTGGGTGTTCCAAGTCACCTTTTATTTGAATCCCTAGTCAAAGGAAGCTTTGACTCTATTATTATTGGTCTGTAAAAATAAAGTCCGGGTAAGGAATTCTGTTGACCGAGGAGAAGGTGTAAGGCATTTCCCGAGTCCCGTGGTTCTAGCACGGTCGCTTTATTGACTACACTTGGCTTGAATTAATTTTGGATAGACTGTGATTTATTAGTTTTCATGCTTTATCTATCCGCTTTTAATTATTAAAATATGGAATTATCTTTGAAACGAATCACGTGTGTGAATCCGTTTTGTTTATTGTGTCAAAATCATGCCACGCGTACGAGTACACAATTAATAGTATTTTATTATATTAAGATTATTTTGACCAAAGCTGCGCGAACACATACTTCGGTTTTAATTTTGGGAATTGTAAGTATGTCACGCGAACGTATACATAATCACGATGATTTAATTAATTAAGAGTACGCCTAAAGCATTCTAGCGCATTCATGATTTGTTTCTTTCCTATGTTTGAGATTATTGTGAAGGCCATGAATTATGGAATTACTTGTGGAAGAAGTGTATGATTTTAGATATTTGAATAAATAAACCATCATATACCAATACCTTACAACCCAACAATTGAAGTCCAAACTCATTAGGGTCCAAATCTTCCCAACTTTAAAGCAAGTTTGAATACCATATTTCCAAAGACATTATTAAGCATATAACATTTAGGACTAACTTACATTATTATTTATAAAGTTTAAAGGCAAATAAATAAAATCACATGAAATAAGATAAAAAGAACAGAGGGAAGAATAAACCTTTAATGCAAAACTTTCAATTAAATGAGTCTCCAAGAACAGGTACAATAACTCAGACGAAGGTCGAACAAGCATAGGCGACGAATATCATCAAACCTAGTGAACGAAGCTCCAACGGAATCCTCAATCTCGACTATTGACTCCACTTTTTGGCGTGCAAAAAGGGATGTTATGAAGTATTTTTTTTGGGTTTCGGGTGATGACTTGCTGGATTATTTTGAAAGAAAGACGAAGAAAGAATGACACGAGTAGAAATTGCCTTAGCGTAGATGAAGAAAAATATTTTTTCTCAATTCCCTCCTCCCTTTTTTTTTCTCTCCCCATTTTCTCCTCCCATTTCTCTTCTATTTATAGAAAAAATAATTCGGAATTTTTTCAGTTTTGTTTTATTTGTTTTTATTTTTTAATTAAAAAGAATTCTCACTTCCCATTTTTTTTTAAAAAAATAAAAGTAATTCCCCACTTTCATTAACTTTTATTTTTTTTAATTTCTCACTTTTTTACTTTACTTTTTTTATTTTTGACTTATTTTACTTTACTCTTTTTAAATTTTCACTTATTTTACTTTTCTTTTTTTAAAATTTTACTTTTTTAAAAAACAATTCAGCTACATTTACATTTATTTTTTAATTTCAACTTTCTCTTACTTTTCATGTTTTTAAATTTCCACTTTTTTTACTTTACTTTTTTTTATTTTTCACTTATTTTACTTTTCTTTTTTTAATTTCCACTTATTTTACTTTTATTTTTTAATTTCAACTTTCTCTTACTTTTCATGTTTTTAAATTTCCACTTTTTTTACTTTACTTTTTTTTATTTTTCACTTATTTTACTTTTCTTTTTTTAATTTCCACTTATTTTACTTTTATTTTTTAATTTCATCTTTCTTTTACTTTTCATTTTTTAAAATTTTTACATTCTTTTATTTTTATTTTTTTTATTTTCCACTTTCTTTTACTTTTTAAAAAAACAATTTCCACCTACTTTTACTTTTAATTTTTTATTTCATACTTCTAATTTTCCTATTATTTTATTTCCATCCGAAAATTTAAAAAACATATTTAATTTTTTGATTTGTTTTTAATTTATTTTATTTTAAAATAGACATAAAAAATAAAAATAATACTAATAGTAATAATTTGACCTTTTAAATTATTTTTAATTCTTACCCTATTTTAAAAAAATGTAACAAAGCTAAAACAATATATATTAAATTTCTAAAAATATTTACATAGTAGAAGGTGGTAACAATTCAAATATAGTCAAAAATTAGGTGCTCACAGCTGCCCCTCTTTGCTTGGAAACATGAAGAGTTTTCAGGCAAAGACTAGGTGAGCCATATGACTAATTTTTGACCAAACCGTTATTCAAAAGGAAAAGAAGTAAAAGATAGGGTGTAACAGAATCCTGGTTTTGGACAACCTACATATCCCGGGTTATAGGAGAATCAGGTCACGTGTAGTTCAAGGAGAATGATGAGTTGAGGAGTCGAGGAGTCGAGTGAGGTTCCGTTGAGGCTCCGGTCCGCGATCCTGCTATTATAAAAAAAGAAACTAAACAAACCTATCAGCTATGAGTTACAAGATTCCTATCTATGAGTCTTCTGAAACTTGATCTTGAGTCTTGACTGGTTCTTCATGCAGACTCTGATCTAAACCTTGATGCTCGCTAGCTGTAGGATCTAGTTCATTATTCTATAGCTTCTTCTAATCAAAACAGGACTCCAATGCTCGTGGCTTCAGTCATGTCTTGAGCATTCCATATCTTTTCAACTGCTTTTGCATTTTGGATTCACCTATTTTTTATTTTCTTTTATTCTGAATTAGGACTTCTTCTTTTGGTCATCTCGAACCCTGTTCCTCGAGGTAAAACCTACTCAGACACCAAAACAAACAAACGAACGAAATTTTTCTGCCTCGGTTTGCACTAGGAAGATTTCGCGAGTTATTGTAATAAAATTCTAAACTACTTCTTTATTGAAAACAATAAAAGGTTGGGAATGGTGTACCCCAAAAACAATAGAGACTTAGAAATGGAGACTCTATGTCTAAAATGAAAGAAACTAGGGAGTGAAGACACTATATTGAAAAAGTGACTAGGGATTGGTGTACACTGATACTGGTAAGAAAATGTAACCAGGGTTTGATACCCTGTATTATGGAAAAAGAATGCAATCAGGGGTTGGTACCCTGTATTACTGAAAAGAATGTAGTCATGGGATGGCGTCCTATATTACTGAAAGAAAATGCAACCAGGGGATGACACCCTGTATTACGGAAAAGAAATGTAACCAGGGGTTGGTACCCTTTATTACTAAAATAAAAATTAATCCCCTGGGCAAAAAGGTTTTACCTGGGTTAAACTGCGAAAAGCGAGCTTGGGTGAAGAGTACTTCTACCCGCAATATGAGCTGGATCCCCCTAGGCGAAAAGTTTCTACTTAGGTTAAGCTACGTAAAACAACCTGAGCGAAAAGTACTTCTACCCGGAACTATGAGCTGGATCCCCCTAGGCGAAAAGGTTCTACCTGGGTTAAGCTACGTAAAACAACCTGAGCGAAGAGTACTTCTACCCGGAACTATGAGCTGGATCCCCCCAGGCGAAAAGGTTCTACCTGGGTTAAGCTACGTAAACATCCTGAGCGAAGAGTACTTCTACCCGAAAACTATAAGCTGGATCCCCCTAGGAGAAAAGGTTCTACCTGGGTTAAGCTACAAAAAATAGCCTGGGCGAAGAGTACTTCTACCCAGAAACTATGAGCTGGATCCCCCTAGGCAAAAAGGTTCTACCTGGGTTAAGCTATGAAAAATAGCCTGGGCGAAGAGTATTTCTACCCAGAAATATGAGCTGGATCCCCCTAGGCAAAAAGGTTCTACCTAGGTTAAGCTAGGAAAAACAAGCCTAGGCGAAGAGTACTTCTATCCGGAACTATGAGCTGGATCACCCTAGGCTAAAAGGTTCTACCTGGGTTAAGCTACAAAAATGAGAGGTATGAGCAGTAGTGATGCATGCTAAAAATAAAGGAAAAATGGAGATTTTGAGGAACTTACCTTTGGTAACATTCGTCCTTTGAGAATTGCCATTTTGCACTGCTTTGTTCCTGCTTCAAACAAAGAAAAATTGTGAGTTTTTAAAGTGGTGGTCGGTTTGTGGCCTTGATGCCCTGAGTAGTGTGAATTCACAGGTACTGTTGTCGAAGAACCGATTATGTCAATGTGGTACCGAGATGCTCGGATACTCTGTATCACATTGTAGAGACCTTGGCTTTCCGATGTTCCTCCCGGATGTTTCATACCCAGATGTCCAGGGTACCATTAACCCGTGTCCCTAAGGCAAGGCAAATTTCTTTTAAAATCGAACTTAGTTGTCTTGCACCTAGTACCAGTTTGTGTTTGTAATGCTTATCAACCTTTCCCACGAAGCAAGTCTTGCTTAGGTGACCTTTTCAGTTTCTTTGAGATGTTTTGTTCGTCTTATCAAAAGAGATCCCAGATGGATTCATGCCTTCATCAATTCCTTATATTCCCCAAATTATGCTTGGTATTACAGGGAAACTGTAGTCAGTTTTGCAGCCATTTCTTTTCTTTGCTTTTGATGCAAGATTAGACCGAAAAAGGACTTAAAGAAAAATTATGGGTTAAAATAAAAAAGCAATTGAAAGTGAAAAAAAAGGAATTGTTTCTAAACAAAAGGTGCCCCTTTCGGGGGAGAGGAACAGGGAGACTTATCTAGAGGTATGTGCCGACTTCAATGAATCATGACATGTATTTTGGACTGGACACTTGATCTGTCAGAGCTATCTAATTCTCAAAATCCGTCGCAAATGTTCGATTTGAAACTGTCTTGGTTGTGCTCAAATTGGAGTATCAAAGATCCCCATTCGGCTAGTAGCGCCCTCTGCGGATTTTCACTAACAGACCTCTCTCATTTCTTTTCTCACCGTTGCCTTATAATGCTCTTTGAGAGTTTTCACTACAAGACTCTCTCATTTTCATTTTCTCTGCTTGTCATCGCCCTATGGTGACTGTGGGTGTTTTCACCAATAAGACTCTCTCATTTTATTTCTCTCATTTTGGTTGCATCTGATCCAAATGATTGTATCCTCCAATTCTTGAACATTCTCGTTGATTGATTAGAAGGACTTGAAAAGGATTTGGGTAAAAAGAATTTAGATTGAATTACAACTTTGGGACCTTTCAGGCTAAACCATCGCCGAACCATTGTAACATCTGCCCCAGATTTAACTTTTTGGGGGAATGTGGATTTTTTATTTTAGTGTGAGTGAACCCCAGAGAGAGGCTGCCTATGTATCCTTTTGGAATCAAGTCGAACGTAGTTCAATGACTCAGAAGATTTTTTTTATTTATTATTTTTTTTACAAGTATACGGGTTCCAAAAGGAGGGAAAACCAAGTAGACAAATATGGCTAAAAAGGGTTAACAAAAGGGTGACACTTATTTGGGGTAGTGAGCAAAGATAGCCTTCATTATCTCGATCTGAGAAAATCAATGCGTGAAAGTTCTGTAGTTGGTATATAACAAACATAATATCTTTTGACTGCATCTGCATTAATTTTCATGTCTGGTACTAGTCCTTCTTCATCTACCAAGTGCAAAGCCCCTTTTGGTAACACTTTCTTGATGATGTAGGGTCCTTGCCAGTTTGGGGCGAACTTTCCTTTAGCTTCTACCTGGTGCAAAAGGATGAATTTTAAAACGAGATGGCCTACCTCAAAGTACCTCGGGTGCACTTTCTTATTATAAGCGCGTGTTATTCTTTGCTGGTATAACTAGCCAAAACACACTGCTGCTAGCCATTTTTCATCAATCATCATTAGCTGTTCTAATCTGGTCTTGACCCGCTCGGTGTCTTCAATCTCTGATTCCACAATGATTCGGGGAGAGGGAATTTCAACTTCAGCCGGTATTACAACTTTAGTTTTATAAACAAACAGATAAGGAATTGCACCCACAGATGTGCGAGTAGTCGTGCGGTATCCCAAAAGAGCAAAACGCAACTTTTCATGCCATTGCCTGGACCCTTGGATCATCTTCCTAAGGATCTTCTTGATATTCTTGTTAGCTGCTTCAACAATTCCATTAGCTTTAGGCTGGTAGGGGGTAGAATAGCGATGCACAATTTTAAATTGCCGCATACCTCCTTCATCAGATGACTATTTAGATTGGCTGCATTGTTAGTGATAATAGTCTTTGGGATACCAAAGCGACAGATGATTTTGGAATGAACAAAATCTATCACTGCTTTCTTGGTGACTGCCTTGAATGTAATTGTCTCCACCCACTTGATGAAGTAATCAATGGCAACCAGAATTAATCTATGCCCATTTGAAGCCTTTGGCTCAATTGGCCCAATAACATCCATTACCTAAGCAACGAAAGGCCAAAGAGAGGACATGGAATACAATTCCGAAGGAGGCGAGTGAATCAGGTCTCCATGAATATGGCATTGGTGACACTTGTGAACGAAACTAAAGCAATCTCGCTCTATAGTAAGCCAATAATACCCTGGCCGCAGAATCTACTTCGCCAAAACATATCCATTCATGTGAGGTTCGTATACCCCCGAATGCACTTCACTCATGATCCGCTCAGCTTCTGTGGCATCTATACATCTCAATAAGTTCAAATCTGGGGTCCTTTTGTACAAAATTTCCCCATTTAGGAAGAAACCGCCGGCGAGCCGCCTTATAGTTCTTTTTTTATCTCCCTTGGCATGCTCTGGGTATTCCCTTGTTTTCAAGAATTGTTTTATGTCATGGTACCAAGGTTCACCATCTGGTTCTATCTCAATAGTATTGCAGTGGCCGTGTTGATTCTGAATTTGGATTTGCAGTGGATCAATATGGGTATTGCCTGGATAAGGGAGCATTGAGGCTAAGGTAGGCAAGGCGTCGGCTAGGTCATTGTGAAACCTGGGAATGAACCTAAATTCGATGGATTTGAATCTCTTTCTCAGATCTTGTACACATTGTCTGTATGGAATAAGCTTGATGTCTCGAGTCTCCCATTCACCTTGGGCTTGCCGGATAAGCAAGTCGGAATCTCCCATAACCAATAGTTCATGCACATCCAGATTAAGGGCCATTTTTAGACCCATTATACAAGCCTCGTATTCCGCTGTATTATTGGTACAGAAGAAACGAAGTCGGGCCGTTGCTGGGTAATGTTGTCCAATATGTGAGATAAGGATTACCCCGATCCCAACTCCTTTGATATTGACAGCCCCATCAAAATACATTTTCCATATACGGATGTCATCTGAAACTACTTCCTCTATTGAGTTGACCTCTTCGTCTGGGAAGTATGTGCTCAGTGGCTTCTAATCATCATCAACTGGATTCTCTGCCAAATGATCTGCCAAAGCCTGTGCTTTCATTGCGGTGCGAGTGACATAGACGATGTCGAACTCTGTGAGTAGAATCTGCCATTTTATGAGCCTTCTAGTGGGCATTGGCTTTTGAAAGATGTACTTCAAAGGATCCATTCTAGATGTGAGGTAAGTAGTGTAGTCCAGGAGATAATGCCTCAGCTTCTGAGTGACCCAAGTTAAAGCACAACATGTTCTTTCTAAAAGGGTATACTTAACCTCGTAATTGGTGAACTTCTTGCTCAAAATAATAGATTGCCTGTTCCTTTTTGCCTGTCGCATCATGTTGCCCCAGAACGCATCCAAAGGAATTATCCATCATCGATAGATATAAAAACAAAGGCCTACCAGGTTCTGGTGGGACGAATACATGGGGTTTTGACAGATAATCTTTGATCCTGTCAAAAGATTTTTGGAAATCGTCTGTCCACTTGATAGCAACATCCTTTTTCAGCAACCTAAAGATGGGCTCGCATGTGTTTGTGAGCTGAGCAATGAACCTACTGATGTATTTCAATCTCCCGAGCGAACTCATGACTTCAGTTTTGTTCTTCGGGGGTGGCAGATCTCGAATGGACTTTATCTTAGATGGATCCAATTCAATGCCTCTCTGGTTTACTATAAAACCGAGGAGTTTCCCAGATGGCACCCCAAATGCACACTTGGATGAATTGAGCTTAAGGTCATACATTCGAAGCCGCTCGAAAAACTTTTTCAAATCGCGCACGTGATCAGCCTGTGTCTTTGATTTTATGATGACATCATCAACATATACTTCAATCTCTTTGTGCATCATGTCATGAAAAATGGTGGTCATGGCCCTCATGTAAGTTGCCCCTACATTCTTTAAACCGAATGGCATAACCCTGTAACAATAGGTACCCCATGGAGTGGTGAAAGTGGTCTTTTCTGCATCATCCTCATCCATTAGCATCTGGTGATATCCGGCATAGCAATCCACAAAATATTGTATCTCATGCTTAGCGCAGTTATCTACAAGTATGTGAATGTTTGGTAAAGGAAAATTATCCTTTGGACTTGCTTTGTTCAGGTCCCTATAGTCAACACAGACTCTGGTTTTACAATCCTTCTTTGGCACAGGCACAACATTTGCCACCCAGGTGGTGTAACGTACGGCTCTAACTACATTGGCACTCAGTTGCTTCATTATTTCCTCTTTGATTTTATCACTCATGTCTGTTTTACATTTCCGTTGCTTCTGTTGGACTGGTAGAAAATCAGGATACGTGGGAAGCTTATGAAATACTAAATCGGCACTTAAACTCGGCATATAATCATAAGACCAAGCAAACACATATGTGTATTCAAATAAAATTTGAATCAAGGCATCTCTAGTTTGTTGTTTAGTGTGAATGCTTATCTTTGTTTCTCTGACTTCTTCATGACCTCCGATATTAATTAGCTCAGTTTCATTGAGGTTGGTCCTAGGCTTATTTTCAAATTGTTCCAACTCTCTTTTTATTTCTTCAACAGCCTCATTTTCATCATATTTGACCTTTTGATGCATTATTTCGAAATCAGACAGCTTTTTAAGATCTGGGCGTAAATTCCGCATGCATGTCATGTTATTAAAGCCGTCATTAACAAAACTGAAATGGAAACAAAATGACAAGATTTAGGAAAAGGAAAAGATACAATACGAAATTGAACTGCATTTCATTGAATTTGAAAGGATAGAAGGGTTAACATCAAAACAAAATAACCATACTGAGATGTTTGGATTACAATCCTGAAAATAACCCAAATTATAAAAAGAAGATGTAAAAGCAAACTACCAAGACTCTTTTCTTGTGGGGAGAGGAGTTGCTTCCCAGTTATTGAGCATGGTGTCTGGGCCAATTAGTTCCACATCGGCACGGCTAGTGCCTTCACCAGCCTGGATCATATTGACTTCAGGAACTTGAATTGAATTTGCGGGTGCACAGAAGCGCATGAAGGAGCTGCAGAAGCGGTATCTTCCGTATTTGCGAAGGCTGAGCCGCAGAAGCGGTGCCGCACCTGCGCTCCAAAAGTTGCAGGTGCGAAACACTAGAACTGATAGTTTTTGCAAAAATAATCCGAACCATATCCGAAACTCACCCGAGCCACTCGGGACCTCGTCCAGTTATCCCAACAAGCCCCGTAATATAATACAGACTTACTCGGGGTTTCAAATCACGTCAAACAATATCAAAATTGTAATTCACACCTCGATTCAAACTTTTGAGTTTCAAACTTTTTAATTTACAAATCTTGTGCCGAAACATGTTAAACGAATCCGGAATGACTTCAAAATTGGCACACAAGTCATAAATGACATAACGAAGCTATTCAAATTTCTGGAATCAGATTTCGGCCCTGATATCAAAAAGTCAAATCCGTGGTTAAACTTAGAAATCTTTAGCCTTTAAATTGCTAATTTCCATTAGATGGCCATAACTTGAGCTAGGGACCTCCAAATTAAATTTCGGGCATACGCTCAAGTCCCAAATAACGATATGGACATACCGGAACTGTCAAAATACTGATCTGGGTCTGTTTGCTCAAAATATTGACCAAGGTCAATCTATTTGAGTTTTAAAGCTCTATTTCATATTTTAATCAATTTTTCACATAAAAACTTTTCAAAAAATTATTCGGACTGTGCACGCAAGTCGAGAAATGATGAATAGTATTTTTTCGAGGTCTTAAGACACAAAAATAATTATTAAATTTAAAAATGACCTTTTAGGTCATCACAATATTATTTGATTGCTCATGCTTTTTCAAAGCTATCTTACCTCCAACAATTATCACCGGAATTCAAAACGTTAAAACACACTAATATTGTAAAATCACCATAAAACATAAAATAACCATAATCCTATCTAGCTTGCTCCTCTTGTTTTCACATACTCCGTCTTGAAGATTACTTTTGATCTAATCCAATTGTCCAAGTTCTTCTTATCCTCTATAACGTTGGTAAAAAACTCGTAATAATTTAATTGAATTTGTGCCCAGTCCATCCATTTCTTAACCATGTAGGAAATTCACGCTTAAGGTTTACCAAATTGTATTGGTGGAAAAATAGACTCGTTACGTGGACTAATAATGTGCAAACATTCTCATGAGGGTCAGAGCAATAAAGAATGATGAAGGTTAGGAGAAGCATGGACAAAACACCCACAAGATTGTTTACAAGAATACCACACCTGACAACTGGAAAAAAAGGCGTGGGATATATAATTAAAGACGACAAGGAAAGAAGGTTCATTAACAGGTACGAATATGGAAAGCAATAAATATGATCGTTGATTATGCGTGATTGACTATTATTATCATAACCGTTACAAATTACCCAAGTAACGGGCAATCAATGTAATTAATATCAATAACGGGCGAGAATTAAGTAAGGCAGAGCAGTTACATATAGTATCTATATATAAACCTCCCTTACCATATTTTGTAACATCATCAAGCAGTTCACGAAATTATAGTTGCACCCCGTTTTCTCGCGAAAGCGGGTTTCAACATGTGACAACTCTTTTAAAGTGGTATGAAAAGAGAAAAGTCGCCACCTAATAATTTTTAAGGTGCATTAGGGCACCTATTTACAAATAACTCTGTTTTAACTAGTTAATGTTACCAAAGGTCGGGTAAGGATTCAAGTTACCTCGAAGAGAAGGTGTTATGCACTCTTCGAGGTCCACAAGTGTGGTTCCCGGCCAAATTTTAAACTAAGTGGGATGTTGAATTATAACTACCTTACGTGATCATGCTAATCAAAATAAAGAGTGCAAGTAATTGATCAACTATGTAAAGTAAGGAAATAAGACGAAACAATTGAATAAGAGAAATACTATACTAGGGGAGGAAATAACATGTCCACTAATACTAATTGTACAAATCTTTGAGAACTACAAGATGTATCTTAATCGAGTCTAGGTTTCAATAGGCAAGTATACAACAACAACAATAACAACCCAGTAAAATCCCACCAGTGGGGTCTAGGGAGGGTAGAGTATACGCAGACCTTACCCCTACCCCAGAGAGGGTGGAGAGGCTATTTTCGGGAGGCCCTCGGCTCAGATACAATAGATCTGTGACAACAAAACCCAAAAATAATCAACAACGTGAGAGACAACAAATAAATGGAAAAGCAGTAACACAAATATTATGCAAAAGTGTGAAACACAACATAAATTGCTAGCAGTGCTAGACAAAACACTATCATACTCGTTAGTACAAAGAGGGAAACCGGGACAAAGAGGAAAACCGCTCGACTTCCCTTTAACCTACAACCCTAATACTCGATCTCTACACTTTCCTATCAAGAGCCATGTCCTCAGAAATCTAGAGCCGCTCCATGTCCTGTCTGATCACCTCTCCCCAATACTTCTTGGGACACCCTCTACCCCTTCTCGTACCTGTCAAAGCCAACCGCTCACACCTCCTAACCGGGGCATCTAGGCTTCTCTTTTGCACGTGTCTGAACCATCTAAGTCGCGCTTCCCGCATCTTGTCATCCACCGGAGCCACGCCCACCCTCTCCCGAATATCTTTATTCCTAATCTTATCCAACCTAGTGTGCCTACACATCCATCTCAACATCCTCATTTTTACTACTTTCATCTTCTGAATATGTGAATTCTTGACTGGCTAACACTCAGCCCCTTAATAGGCAAGTATACAAGAGATAATTACACATGGGGGGGGGGGATTCTAAATTTTTTAGCCTAAAAGATTACCCCGTGCAACATAATTAATACTTCGTAACCCCTTAAAGTAAAAGGGTTGTTCATATTATTCAGCGAGCACAGACTATCATCTCCTGCTACCCATTTACTATCTTGAAGTTGTTTACCTAAAGCACGCTAGTTCAATTCTAAGTCGCGTCCTATGTCTGCCTACCCGTCCCATGCCTATGGTCTAGGAGGCTTTGGACCGTTATATATATGGTTCTAGACTCTATATAGGCTGCTCAAAAAATGAGCAAACTTGGCATCACACAATTGAAACAAGTAGGACTTTACATATGATGCAAGTAGCACAAAAGGCTCAAGCTTACCTCCTCATATAAACTCATATGTGCACATTTCAGACTGCGCCCACATGACTAAGTGTCTAGCAGTCTGTTATGAGCAAGCAAATCTAGAATTGGTACGTGGACAATTGGTGGTCATGGTGCGTTGTTTAAATCCTATAGGCATCATTTCTACACTATTAGACTTAGACGATTAAGACCAAGTAGTTGAATAATGTAGATTCTCGTTGTATTTGATCTTATAACCATGATTTCTAGGCGAGCCATGCAATTAAAGAAGGTATCAGCGCAAACAAATTCAAAGAGTCAACATAAAGTCCTATAGGCATGATTTCTAGATAGTCGGACTTAGATAATTTTAGGCATGAAGTTGTTTAAAAGTGCGAGTTTGTTTCATTGATCCTATAGCCATGATTTCTAGGCGAGCCGTACAGTTGAAGGAGATATCAATGTCAACAATCTCAATTACTTAAAACGGAATCGTATAGGCATGATGTCTATATTCAGAAGTAAGGCGGGCTAAGCAAGTAGCATACAAATTCAGTTTGAATCCTATAGGCATATTTTCTAAATATATTACAGGCCCTATTGACAAGATTTAAAATTAGTTAAGGCCCTAAATCATGTTTTCTATGTGAATGTGCAAGTTGATGATCTATAAGCATACGATCTATGCACAAATAGCTCACAATAGTAGAGCATGGCAAACAAGATAATGAATAAAATATTTAGACCCTATAGGCATATTTTCTACCTAATCATGTAAGAATTAAAGTACCCCAACCCATTTTTTCACTAATTTCTCCATTATTTATTTTTACAAGTTATTATAGACCAAAATGGAATAAATGCAGGCCTAAATATAAAATATAAGACAACCCAATGATGCATTTGGGCCTTCAAATAGGCTTTAGAATCCCGGCATGCCCATATCTCAGGCGCGGACAGTGTGCTCCAAACTACAGTACCAAAATCAGATTCAGCAGTTCAAGTCCAAACAAAATAATTCTCTTGCCCATCCATTACCAATTTCAACCAACGAAAATACAAATGAAAACCAAAATCATTTAGGATAACTCACATCCTAAAGGAGAGCATATGCATATTTGGCCCTTATTACTACAACTAGCAGGAGAAATAATTCTAAGCCACACACTTGAACAACACGATATAGAGGATATGCAGAACACGTAGCATGGGCACACATGATATTTTTAGCATGTTTGAAATGAAAATATCACAAGGGTGGACACCATAGCATAACTAGGACTTAATTACAAAGAGTAATTAACAGGGGTTCAAGACAAACATAGTCATGATCTGACTCTACAAGATAACCAAATAGGACTTCTAATTCTTAAGAGGATGTTAGTTCAAGTAGATAAGACTCAACAGGGAACATAATCAACAACTTATTCACCCAATCAAAGGCAAACTATAAAATAATAATTCTGGTAGTGAAACCTTATCATGATAGCTCTAGAACACAATCCAGGAAAGGAATTGAAGTAGAAGCATGGTCAAAGGACAATTCATAGAAGGTAGTAGGTAGTGACCTAGATATAAAGAACTCAGCATGAAACTCTATAGAAAATATGTTCAAAAACATAATTCTGGGAATACATCAATTTCTCTAAGAAGATTTCAACACAAGAATCTAAGTGAGGCATAATTGTGTAAATAAGGTTAACTAAATTAGCAGGCAAGTACCCAATTCTGAGAAAGTTGAGGTTCACAAGACACTGCACATAGTAGAACTAAACTACACATATTTGGGGCTTAAACAAGTCTAAAACTAGTAAGCAAAAAGCTGCAAAATATCATTTGAACCATGAAATCACAGTGAAACATGTAAGAGTAATATAATGCTGGAAAATCATAAATAGCAAGGAAATTGAGTCATAAAAATTCAAACGATGGTGGCACACAGAATTCACATAGACATAATCATATAAGAGGAAGTAATTTGAATTGTAAAGGTTGAGAATACTAACCAGTTGCAAAGACACATGAGAAAAAGAGTGAGAAAAGTAGAATCTCAGCAGTGATTCAGTAACTGCAATTGAGATAGGACAGTGAAACCCCACATCTCTAGTTCTTCCGAGTTCACAAGAGCCTCGAGATAGGTTCTGATCAGTGCTTGCACCGGAAAAGGTCATTGCCAACACCACAGTAGCCTTGAAATCAATCAGGCCCGATCTTGAAAGGTGATACTTTCCAAAATTAGGGCAAGTACTAAGTAACATCACGAACGCGTACATAATAACAAAATATCACGAATAAGGTAAGTGAATCAAGGAATGAATCCATGGCGTGGCCAGATTCGGAGGGATTTAAGTTGAGGTAGCTAGGGTTTTACAGGGGAAAGAGAGAAGAGTTGAGAGAGTTTAGAGGCGGCCGGTTAAGAAAAAATAGGATTAGGGTTTAGGGGGGGTCAGTAATTAAAAATTGAAGGATGGTTGTGGGCCGTTGATCTTGAGAAATCAACGGCTAGGATTTTATAAAGGAAATGGAGTAGGTCGATTAACGGGTCCTGACCGGGTTGTGTTAAGGGGTCGTTTGGTTTTGGGTCAGGGGTCATTGGACTAAGGATTTGGGCTGCTTTTTGGTCCAATTTCTTGCCTAATTTGGGCTGGAATTAAAATAATACGAAAATTAACAAAAATAATTTAAATAAATAGTTATAAAATAAAATAAAAATGCTATTTTTGAGATTAATACTTGCAAATAATAACCTATAATCTAGAAAATATATGAAAGAGTTATTTTGACCTAAATATCATAATTGAAATATTTATTGGATAAATTGTGGATATTATTGCAAAGGACATGCAAGTAATACAAAAATGCAAATAGAATTTTAAAAAATAAATTATAATACTATAAAATACGCATGTGGGTATAAATAATTAATTTGGACAATTAATCACTCATAAATAATTTATAAGGAGTAATTAATAAATATTTACCAATATAAATCCTAAAATCAAATCTAAAAGCTAAAAAGGAGAAAAGTTAGTTGTATGAACTCTTGTAATATAAATTTGATAATAATACAAAATAATATTTTTTTAAAAATATATGGAATACTTTATAATATATGAGGGGGAAATTGAGTATCAACATCTGCCCCTCTTTACCCGAAAATGATGAAAGAATTATCGAGTAAAGAAAATAATAATCAATATTTTCTGAATAAATGAGGATGGGGGTATGAGGTGCTTAAAATATGGGGGCCGAACCCTGGTTCTTGAGTTGTCTACATATCCATGGTTTTATGGGAATCAGGCCACATGTAGTTCTGAATCCAACGGCGGATGAGAGCGGTGGAGTTGTTATGAAAAGACTGTATGTTTCGAAGAATGATTTTCTCTAGATAGGGTAGTGTCATGAATCGTTGATCCTTCAGGTGAAGGGTATGAATGGCAATAATGCAAAATTGAACGTTACGGATGCATGAGCCAATATGTTTGGGACAGTTACGGGAAAAAAGGTAATTGTCGATTATCGGTTACTTTGGAGGCAATCAAGGAATGTGAACGTTTGAACGTAAACTGGAGTGAGGATTTCTCCCGTTTGGATGACAATTACCTTCCGAGTTACCTGCAAAGCTTAAAAATACAATGCATGCAAAAATATATAATCGTTGTGGAAAATTAAAGATGATGCAAATTCCCTTTGGATCATGAAAATTATCTTCCGACGGTGAGGATGATGTCCTTAGACCATGATGTCCTGGTCCATGAAGCGTATGGTAAATAATTCACAGGCCATGAAATGGTGTCCTCGGGCCATGAGGATGGTGCCTCTAGACTATGGCGCCTTTTAATAATGATATGTAGCTTCGGGATCCTTAGGCCATGGAATGGTGTCTTTGGGCCATGAAAATGGTGCTAGCTAGTATGGCACAAGATGAAGAAACTCTTCTCCAAAAAGTAGGAGAGTAGCGGTTAAACAATAGTAATTTGAGAGCTGGTGACAGCTGCATCAGCAATTGGATGTTGGTGACAAAGTGCATCAATGTTAGTTGAAAATAAGTGTTTCAATAAAACTAGGTATTGGTGACAAAGTGCATCAACTTTAGTTGAAGACAGATACTTCAACAAAAATTGAGTGTTGGTGACAACGTGCATCCACAGGAGTTGGAGACAAGTTCTTTAACAAAATTGTGTGTTGGTGACAAAGTGCATCAATAGTAGTTGAACACATGTGCTTCAACAAAATTTGAGTGTTGGTGAAAAAATACATCAATGAAAGTTGAAGACAGGTGCTTCAACAAATATGGGCGTTCGTGACAAAGTGCATCAATGGGAATTGAATACAGGTGCTACAACAAAATTGGGTGTTGGTGACAACGTACAAAGTGCATCAACGGGAGTTGAAACATGTGCTTCAACAAAATTAGGTGTTGGTATCACGGCCCAAAATCCCAACCATGGGGTCATGATGGAGCCTAACATTTGCTTGTTAGGAAAGCCAACATTAGCACAATGACAAAATCAATTTAACAACTAAAAAGCATTAACAATAATAATGGGTGAAGTAGCACAAACGTATAATAGATGTACAACTATCAGTGTCTAAAACTATTCCCAAAATCTAGTGTCACAAGTACATGAGCTACTAACAATGCTAAATACAAGTCTGAAATGGAATATACAATACTGTCAGGTACAATAAACAATAGTAAAAGATATGAAGGGGTCTCTAGAATCTACGAACGCCAAGCAGCACTACCTCAAGTCTCCTGTGACAGGGTTTGAGCAATCACCTCTGAATGTCGTTGGAACCAACACCAAGATCTGCATAAGAAGTGCAAAAGTGTAGTCTAATTACAATCGACCCCATATACTCAGTAAGAATAGAGCCCAACCTCGACGAGGTAGTAACGAGGCTATGACAAGACACTCACTGTAAATATGTATGAGTAATGAGCGGAGAAGTAACAATAATATAGAGAAGTGTATAACTACACTACAAACAGAGTAAAGAAGTAGATAACAGGCCCCAGAATAACATCATGTGACAGCCTCATAATACAATACGACACTGGAGCATGACAACCAAGAATAATTAAATAACATTTATAACAACCCGACCGGTCATTTTGAGGATTTACATCCATTTTGGTGGCTTGAGGTCATGAGTAGCTTCATATGGTATATTACGACTTGCGTGTGTCATCGATTTTGGTTTTCGAGTGATTCAGGATTTATTTGGAAGAATGATTCTTAGTTAGGAAGCTTTAAGTTGGAAGAGTTGACCAAGTTTGACTTTTGTGTATTTGAACACGGATCGTAGTTTTGAGGGTTCCGTTAGGTCCGAATTATGATTTTGTACTTGCACGTATGCTTGGATTTGTATTTGGATATTTCTAGAAGGTTTTGACACTAATTGGTGAAAGTTGGCAATTTGAAGGTATGGAAAGTTTATAGGTTTGAGCGGGAGCTGACTTAGAAGTTATAGAGTTTGGAATGTTTTTTCGGGGGTTGGAATATGGTTATTATGTAATTCAGGACTTGTGTGCAAAATTTGAGGTGATTCCGAGTTGTTTAGAGGTGTTCGGCGTAAGTTTGGAATTTGGAAGTTTGAAATAGTTCATTGAGCTTGATTTGAGGTGCAATTCATGGTTTTGATGTTGTTTTGTGTGGATTGATGCCTTGAGTAGGTCCGTTTTATGTTTTGGGACTTGTTGGGATGATGGGACGGGGTCCCAAGGGGCTCGGAGAAGTTTCAGACGGGTTTTAGATCATTTAGGATCATGTTGGTTAATGCTGGTTTTGGAAGAGATCTGGTGTGGTCGCACCTGCAGAACATTGGGGGTAGGCGGTGTCCGCATATGCAGACGATAGGTCGCAAAAGTAAGCTGGCTGGGGGCTGAGTGTTGCGCATCTTGTTTCCACAGATGCAACTTTGTAGGTGCGATAGGAGCTTCGCAAGTACGGAAGGTCCAGCTATGAGGAGTACTCACAGATGAGATATCTTTACCGCAAATACGACTAAGTGACCACAAAAGCAGATTCACTGGAAGATTGTATTTAGTTCGAGGGTTTGTTCATCTTACCACATTTGGAGCTCGATTTTGGGAGATTTTGGAGAGGATTTTTACCACATGGATTGGGGTATGCAATTTTTACTCGTATTTGATTATATTACATGATTATATCTTTGATTTTGGCATTTGAATGATGAATTCAAAAAGGGAAAATGGGGGTTTTGTATAAAGTTTTCTAAAGTGAATATTTGAGATTTGAACCTAGATTCAGAGTCAGATTTGAGTAAAATTAGTATGGTTGGAATTTTTGAGTTTTGTCGGGTAGCGAGGTACGAGCCCGATTTGACCTTTTGGTTGAATTTGAGTGTTGGATTAAAGATTTGACCTTTATCATTTGGGTTTGTTTCCTATAACATTATTTAATATTTTTGAGTTGCTTTTGGCTAGTTTAGGACCGTTCGGAGGTCGGTTCATGCGGGATAGCATTCCTAGAGTATTGTTTTAGCTTGATCAAGGTAAGTAACATATCTAAACTAGATTTGAGGGTAAATATCCTCGAGAATTATGATATTTGAGAAGGTTTAGAGGTGACGCACGTGCTAGGTGACGGGTGTGTGTGCGTGCACCGGGGTATTCATGATCCGAGTAGTTCTTAGGCTATTATATGCCTTGTTTTGCTATCATACTTTGATTTCATATTTTCTCCACTTGTATGACTACTTGAGTTGTTATTCATGCCAGAGATCATGTCTAGGCTATCTGTGTAATTATTTGAGACATGATAGGGCTATTTTTGCCATGTTGAGCTATTTGCCATAGCCGTAGTCATACCGTTCAGTCATGATAGTTATATTCATATGTTATATCTCAATTTTCGTGCACTTCTGACATGATATCTCACATGTTATTGGTGTACTTGCACATGATACGAGTTTGAGCTGAATTTGTAGCACTTTGTGTTATTCCGTGTTGTGTAATTGGAGTATGTTTCTGTGAGATTTAGGCATATGAAAACTTGAGCGGATTGATGACTGATGTGGGTTGTAGAGCAGTGTTGTGAGTGGTATATGACCAGGTTGCAAGCCACAACAGGCCATATTGGCTATTGATTGATATTTTAATCGGGTTGCATGCCACAACATGCCATATTGGCTAATGATTGATATTTGGATCGGGTTGCATGCCACAACATGCCATATTCGCTATTGATTATTATTTGGATCGGGTTGCACGTCGGGACATGTCATATTGACTTTTAATTAGTGTTTGGGCTAGGATCTGCCCCTCCAGAGTATGAAAATTATAGTGAGCACAGACACAATGTTATCTATACATGTGCTTTGGTGAGGGGCTTTTGAGCCAGGCACCCGTACAGTGATGAGTGCTTGAGTGTGTGATGGAGAGGGGCATTGAGCCAGGCACCTTGAGTGTGCTGAGAGTGAGTGCACTTGATGATTTCACTGTGATATTATTGAATTGACATGTATATTTGACATATAAGCATAGAGATGTATTTTCCTCATGCTAAATGGCAATATGGTATTATTAACTTGGCATGTAGGCATAAAGACGTATTTTCCACATGCTAGTTGGTAAGCGAAATATCTCATGTGTTGTAGAATGTTTTGGAAAACAAAACCCATAGATTTATGATAGATTCATATTTTGGTGATTTCGGTGTGAGATTTGGGCTTTAATTGTTATACTTGAAAAACATGTCTAATTTCTCGTACTTGTGAACGAGCTGATTATGATATCTTCTGAGTTATTTACTGTTACTAGCATTATCATATCTCATGTTGCTATTGATTATTGAAGGTTGTCACTGACCATCTTTCGAACTTGTCACTGCTTTGAACCTGAGGTTAGGTTTGTTACTTATTGAGTACATGAGGTCGATTGTACTAATACTCATACTTTTGCACCTTGTGTGCAGATCTTGGAGCTTAGAACTTGTCGATGATGGGAGCTGGCACTGAATATATACCTGCCTTCTAGATATAGCTACCACTTGTCCTTGGTAGTCTTGGCTTCGGATTCTATTTATGTACATTTCAAACAGATGTATTTATTTCATACCAGTTTTTGTAAATCTAGTCTTAGTGGCTCATGACTTGTACTACCAATCCTTGGGTTATTGTACCGAAGTTAAGTTATTTGACTTAATGAGTTCTTATTTATCTTCATTAGAATTGTGTAATTGTTGTTTGGCTTACCTAACAGGTTGGGTTAGGTTCCATCACGACTAGTGGAATTCAGGTCATGATAGTTGGTATAAGAGCTCTAGGTTCATAGGTTCTACGAGTCATAAGCAAGTGTCCAATGGAGTCTTGTGGATTGGTATGATGACGTCCATACCTATCTTTGAGAGGCTACAGGGCATCTAAGAAACTTCCCATCTTTCTTTATTTATCGCGCGACATTGATTTATCTTGAAGCATATATCTTTGATTCATTCCATCTACTCGTATGTTATGTGAGCACTCGATATCAACAGTGCATCGATAGCTTGTGATGTCATGGATGAGGTGCGAGGTGTGTTCTCTGTGTTGTGGAGATAGGCCAGTCAGGAGGACCTGAGGCCAGGTTCAAACCACAACTTGGGCTCGGTAGTTTCGATTGTGTGAGTATGTGCTTTTGGACTTATATGTCTGGTAATGTCCCTAGAAGTGGGATTGATGGCTCTATTTGCAATCGGATAGCTATATGATGAGTACTATATGACTGAGAACTAGGCTTAGATGATTGGGATGTGACGAGAAGAGTTTTCTTGGGATGTGAAAAAAGACTATGGGTGCTCGATTTTTGTCTTGATATGATGTACATTCTTGAGTTATGAGAGTGTTAGGGATCATTCCATTTCTCACTTGTGGAATGAAGTGGATTCTTATGTCTTTTGGTGTCACGACCCAAAATCTCACATCAAGAGTCATGATGGAACTTAGTCTCTAAGACTAGATAAGCCGATTTTAATTATAATTCAAGCTATTTTTTTGAAATAGATAATCGAAACCAACAACGGAAATAATTATAACAACTTTCCAAGACTGGTAATACAGAGTCACGAACTCTAATTGAATACATGCAACGATCTCGAGGATAGAATATACAATACTATTCGAATAAAAGTTGATAGTACAATAAAATGGAAAGACTCCAAGGGACTGCGACGATCAAGAAGCTCTACCTTGAATCCTTGCGATCAACACACTAACTCTGCTCGATTCCAATATCTCCAGTACCTGGTTATGCACAAAAATATGCAGAAGTGTAGTATGAGTACACCACAGTCGGTCCTCAGTAAGTATCAAGACTAACCTCAGCGGAGTAGTGACAAGGTACAGTCAGGACACTCACTAGTCTAATAACCTGTGAAATATAGCATACAAAATAACAGGAAACAAATAGCAGTGATAGAAACATAAACCAACCAGTGATATAAACAACAATGCAACAAGAACACCATAAATTTTGCTCAAACGAATGATGAACACAAATACAACCAATTAATTAAGTCCTTCGAATATAACTCTTTCGCCTATAAGTTTTTCAAATAAAAATCATTAGAATATAGTCCTTTCAATTAAATATATACTTCGAATATACTCCCATCAAATAAATATCATGCGAATATAATTCTTTCAAATAAATATCTTTCAAATATAATTCTCTCAAATAATATTTTTGAATATAATTCTTTCAAATAAAAGTCACCCCATGACACCTCATTTCATAATCATAAAAATACGGATCTCAGCCCACTTTCATATTTTCTTAATACGGGCCTCAGTCCACTTTCATATTTTTCACAGCATCTCGTGCCCATATTTCTATCACAATCGCACGAACAACTCACGTGCCAATAATAAAATTATCATATTTCCCCGTCACCTCGTGCCCATATTTCTATCATAACCGTACAGCCAACTCACGTGCCAATAAACAAATCATCTTATTTTCCCGGAACCTCATGCCCATATTTTTATCATACCCGCACGGACAACTCACGTGCCAATAATAAAAATTCGCCCAGCAATAGCCACA
Source organism: Nicotiana otophora (assembly GCA_000715115.1). Taxonomy (NCBI): domain Eukaryota; kingdom Viridiplantae; phylum Streptophyta; class Magnoliopsida; order Solanales; family Solanaceae; genus Nicotiana; species Nicotiana otophora. Next base: position 31,427 of record AWOL01S0046007.1, read on the forward strand.
TGCTCACAATTTCAACATGGATCAGACTATTATCAAGTTTACCGAAATAGCAAGACAAGTTGCACAAGATGTAAAAATAAACACAAAGAAAATCACAACATCACATAAAAATTACCAACATAATACCCCACATCATCACATAAAAATCATCACCACAAAACCCCACATCATCACATATTATCCCTGACAATAGACACCCTTATGTCATGCCCCGACCTCGAGGAGCGCGACCGGTGCTCAACAGAGTTACCTCGGTCGAGCGAGCCTGCACAATGCCGTCTACCCAACTCACCCACACATACAAAGAAGAATACATTTCACTAATAAGTCAATAAGATTCGTGTGAACAACACCGGTTCATTTTCATTAGTTTCGTCATTAACAAGTCTTCAAAATAGTACGTTGTAAAATCGTAGTTAAAGTGAAACAGATGATACCATTACAACATTTTTAGTTTAACTTTCCGAAAAAACAGATACATCCCACACTATGTCTACAGAGCCTCTAACAGGAACAAAAGAGTGCTATGACAGTGTTGGCAACAAGGCCCCAGCAATATCATAAAATGCTATGTACAAAGGATAAAAGATACAAGACCCCGAAATGAAGTGGGGCTCACCAAATCAGCTAGGAGAGGGTGTGCTGCTATCACTGATCAATACCACATTCTATGGAACCACCTGCATCTATTAAATATGCAGCGCCCCCGACAAAAGGGACGTTAGTACATATGGAATAGAACTAGTATGTAAAACTAAACACCCTCTCAATAGAACGAGCAACAATAAACGTAGAATAAAACATGATATCAATAAGCGACTCAAATGGTACCAAAGTGCCACATTAGGGGAAACGTAAATTTCAAGTAGGTTTCGGTAATTTAAGTTGGGAGATCTTTAGCACCGATATACCACCATAGTTTAGCGCGGAGTCCGATCTCAGCCCGACCGGCTAAGCCATCTCACCCCGAGACATATACTCACAATACCACCATGTGCGCGGCATGGCGTCTGAGCTCAGCCCAATCGGCTAAGCAGTTTCACCATAATGCCGTGTGGGTCGACATTACATTACATTTAGCTAGCAATAATTTCATCCCATTTAAGGGAAAAAACATCTCAACACACCAATCTCATCCCATGTAAGGGGAAACAGTCTCATCGCATTAAAACATGGATTTACCCCTCAATCACTCCTACACTGGCACGTGTAGTTTCAGGGTTAGGTTATTCCGACCTACCCTTTCTCGGTGGCTAATCGATACTCCTAAAGTATTTTTTATTAAAAGTATTTACAACTCAATTCATATTCTTTTACATGTCATTCATTTTATTGACATCATTGGACATAACACAATATCATTCTTGGTACATTGGATGTACTTCATAATTCAGCTCATTTTTCCATTTTCAATTGTTATCATGAATACTCAACAACAACGCCTTTCAACATTAACGCTTTAATCACATACTTGAGCAAATTAGGGTCTTAGGAACATATGACTTCTTACACAATTGACATGGTAGCTTTCATAAGAATTCATGCTTTCAAATTATAACATAGTAACACCCACAACCCATACCTTAACCACATCCTAAAACATTAACTTAACATAACAAGAATCTTTGGAATACATATTAAACACATAATTATTTCGACACAAGGCTTATTTGACAGAAATTCAACTTATAAAGGGCATCACGAGACTTACAAAGACATTGCGAGGTTTAATTCTAAGAGAAGAGTTTAGCCAACATACCTCACTTGATCTTTCTTAAACTCTAAAATGTTCCGGAAATCTTAGCAACTTCAATCTATTGTAGAAATGTAACAAATTTAACCAAAATTAGGAAGATACTCATGGTTCTAGCTCCTTTGAGCATTTTATCAAATACTAGGCGTGCATTGAGATTTCAAGACCCTTTCATGGAGGATCCCATCATCCCACAACCCATTCTTTACTATTTTAGCTCAACAAGCTCCCTACATCCCTTGATAACACATGCATGCAAAATAAATAACTCCCATCCACAAATATTATCTTACCAATTACACATTCCTAGTTAAATTTCGAAATTGAGGTTTAGGGTGTAGAATTTTACCTCTAGGATGAAGACCTAGTGTGCTTTCCTTGATTATCTTCCAAGATTTGAGTAAGAATTGAGGAACATTTGGTTGAGGAACTCTCTCCCTCTCTAGAGCACATTCTTTCTCTTAAAATATCACATTTTTTCTCAAAAGATGGTACATATAGTCTATTAAATGAAGTAGGGTCGGGTTATAAAAACTCAAAAAAATTAAACTCTGGAACAGGATATGCGACCGCATAATGTATCTGTGGTCCGCGAAATGGAGCGCATAATTTTCCTCCAGAACCAGGCAAAACTGACTCAGTCTGCAGTCATTATGCGGCCCGCAGACCTATTCTGTTGTCGCATAATGCATTGTAGAACTAGTCTGTAGTCGCATAATGCACCGCAAACCTGATCTCCAAACTTGCCTAAGCTGCTTCACTCTGCGGCCATTATGCGGTCCGCAGAGTGATTATGCGGCTGCATAGTGGGCCGCAGAAATGCATTTTTCTGACCAAAAGTTTTCTTTACCCACCAGTGCATTGTTCAACCCAAAAAGTCCTAGCCTTTGTACAATCCTCAAACACGTGATCCTAGTTCGGCACCATGAAAACATAAATTACTTTACGAAATTTTACGTGGCCTTACATTCTCCCCCCACTTAGGATCATTCGTCCTCGAATGAGGGTCAAAATCAATCATTAGCATTCAATGTGGCCTAACTATTAATTCACACACACCAGTAGTTTCACAATTTGGCTAACTCCCTAAATTTTCAAAACTTTCTCCAGAGTCTCCCCTATAATTGGGCCTATTCACCTATCATAGAATCCCAGAAACCAATCCTAACACCACAACCACAACATAATGATACAAAATAATATGGAAACAACACCGGCAACGACTCCATAATCATTGCATTACCAAGAGGAAGTATTCTTAATACAAACTGTACAGGGGAAATCATAATTTGAAGAAATTTAGCACTCAACACCATAGATGCAATTACATAGCTATTCAAATAAATTAGGGTACTTCTTCTTCATTTCTTCCTCGGCCTCCCAGGTGGCCTCTTCAACCTACTGGTTCTGCCATAACACTTTCGCGGAGGCAATTTCTTTATTTCTCAACTTTCAGACTTGCCGATCAATAATGGAAACTGAAATCTCTTCATAAGTCAGTTTCTCATTAATCTCAATAGTCTCAACCGGAACAATGAGTGTCGGGTCTCCAACTACTTTCTTCAACAGAAACTCATGAAACACCAGATGCACTAATGACATCTCAGGTGGTAGCTCAAGCTTGTACTCCACCTCACTGATCCTCTGAATGATTCTGTATGGTCCGACATACCTCAGACTCAATTTCCCTTTCTTTCCAAATCGCATTACACCTTTCATGGGGGAAACCTTTAAGAATAACCCAATCATCTTCTTTGAACTCTAAATCCCTACGACGAGCACCCGAATAGGACTTCTGATGACTCTGAGCAGTCTTTAACCGCTCCTTAATGATCTTAACATATTCCATAGCCTGATGCACGAGGTCCTTCCATATAAGGTCTCTAACGGTGCCATCTGAATGGTAGCATGATAACTATTGTTGTAGGAAAATTCTATGAGTGGCAAAGGATCATCCCAGCTGCCTTTGAAGTCTAGAACACAAGCGCGCAACATATCCTCTAGCGTCTGAATAGTCCGCTATGCCTGCCCGTCAGTCTGCGGGTGAAAGGCTATACTAAGATTCACCTGAGTACCCAAACCTTGCTGAAATTTCTTCCAAAAATTAGCAGTGAATTGTGCTCCCTAATCAGAAATGATGGATACTGGAGTGACATGCAACCTGACTATTTCTTTGATATACAACTGAGCATACTGTTCCGCTATATCGGTAGCCTTAACCGGCAACAAATGGGCTGATTTCGAGAGTCGATCCACAATAACCCAAATCGAGTCAAACTTATGAGGAGTACGAGGTAGTCTTACCACAAAGTCCATATTAATCATTTCCCACTTCCACATTGGAATCTCTATGTTCTGTGCCAACCCACCTGGCCTTTTGGTGTTCGGCCTTCAATTGCTGACAATTGGGACATCTCGCCACAAAGTCCGCTACATTTCTCTTCATATCATTCCACCAATAGACTTCCTTAATATCATGATACATTTTTGTAGAGCCCGGGTATATGAAATACCTAGCAGTGTGAGCCTCGATCATGATTCTTTCCCGGAGACCATCTACATTTGGAACACATAGTCGCCCTTGGTACCTTAGGGTTCCATCATCCACGCCAAGATAAAAGGCCATGGTTTTATGTTTTTGAATCCTCTCCTTCAATTGTACCAACAATGGATCGTTGAATTGCTTCTCCTTGACTTCCAACACAAGCGACGATTCAGTCCTATTTTGCATAATCACCCCTCATTCACTAGAGTCTGTAAGATGAACTCCCAAACTAGCCGACCGATGAACCTCCTTGGCCAACGACCTTTGATATGCCTCCAAGTGAGCCAAACCGCCCATAGATTTTTGACTATGAGCATCCTATACAATATTAGCCTTCCCCGGATGATACGAGATGTCGATATCATAATCCTTGAGTAATTCAAGCCATCTTCTCTACCTCAAATTCAATTCCTTTTGTCTAAAAATATACTGAAGGCTCTTATGGTCCGTGAATATATCCACTTGGACCCCATACAAATAATGATGCCAAATCATCAATGCAAATACCACCGCCGCAAGCTCTAAGTCATGTGTTGGATAGTTCTTTTCATGATTCTTTAGTTGCTTAGAAGCATAAGCTATCACCTTTCCATGTTGCATTAATACACACCCAAGTCCAACCCTTGAAGCATCGCAATATACCACAAATCCATCTGTACCCTCTGGTAGAGTCAACATCGGTGCCGTAGTTAATCTTGATTTCAACTCTTTAAAACTCCTTTCACAAGTATCTAACCATTAGAACCTAACCGCCATCTGCATCAATTTAGTCAATGGAGAGGCAAGTGTAGAAAACCCCTCCACAAACTTCATGTAATATCCAGCTAAGCCCAGGAAACTGCGAGTCTCTATTGGGGTAGTTGGTCTAGGCCAATTCTTCACAACTGCAATCTTCTGAGGATCAACCTCAATTCCTTCTCTGGAGATGACATGACCCAAGAATGTAACAGATTCAAGCCAAAATTCACATTTTGAAAACTTCGCATACAACTGGTGCTGATATAGAGTCTGCAAAACTGCCCTGCGATGATCGGCATAGTCTTCCCGACTCCACGAATAAACAAGAATATCGTCAATGAACACTATAACAAAGGAGTCAAGAAAAGGTTTGAAGACCTGATTCATAAGATCCGTGAAAGCTGCGGGGGCATTTGTTAGCCCGAAAGACATTACCAAAAATTCAAAGTGCCCATACCGAGTCCTGAAAGCTGTTTTCGGAATATCCTGCTCCCTGATCTTCAATTAGTGATACCCGGATCTTAAATCGAACTTGGAGAAGTACTTAGCACCCTGCAATTGATCAAACAAGTCATCTATCCTTGGTAGTGGGTACTTATTTTTGATTGTAACCTTGTTGAGCTGCCTATAGTCTATACACATTCTTAGTGACCCATCCTTCTTTCTTACAAATAGAACTGGTACGCCCCAAGGTGACATACTCGGCCGGATGAAACCCTTCTCTAACAAATCTTTCAATTGTTTTTTTAACACTTTCTATTCTTCCGGTGCCATTATGTAGGGTGGAATAGATATAGGCTGCATGTCTGGCATCACATCAATCCGAAAATCAATCGCCCTGTCTGGTGGGATCCCACAAACTCAAGTGTAGGTGCCTCAACATCGGTGTCCGTTACCCGGATCAAATGGTAGATACACCCCTTGTTAATCATATTTGTGACCTTAAGGTAAGAAATAAACCTACCCTTCAGCACCACATTATTCCCCTTCCATTCAATCACTGAATCAGTTGGAAATTCAAACCTAACGGTTCCGGTTCGACAATCAAGCTTAGCAAAACATGAGTAAAGTCAATCCATCCCCATTATTACATCAAAATTGACCATCTCCAATTCAACGAGATCGGCCATGGTGTCTCGACCACGTACCGTAACAACACAATCCCTATAAACACGCATGGCCACAATAGACTGACCAACCAGAGTAGATACAGTGAACGACTCATGGAGCTGTTCTGGTTCTATCCAAAATTCCAAAGCAACATAAGGAGTGACATATGACAAAGTGGAACCGGGATCAATACGAGCATACACATTATGATATTGGACAGTCAATATACCTGTGACAACATCTGGAGAAGACCCTGAACTCTGGCGACCCCTCATAGCATAGAAACAGTTGGGTCCTCCTGAATTCTATGCGCCACCCCTAGTTGCACCATGCCCTGCAGGTGTTGGGGTGCCTCGAGCTGTAGGAGGTAATGCGGATGTAGTAGCTACAGAATTGGCTGGCTACGCTGTACCCCTTCCCATGCTCTAGTGAGACGAACGGCAATTCCTTTGAATGTGACCCCTCATACCATACCCATAGCATATGCGCTGGTCCATGTAGCAGGTCCCAAAGTGCATCTTCCCACACCTAGGGCATGGGGGCCTCTGTAGCTGCTTAAATCTCCCACCGGACCGACCCTGTTGGTAGGATCCCCTATTGCCCTGGCTGGGCCTAAAACGGTTCCCCTGCTGCTAACTGGGCCCCGATGGTGGAGCACTGACTGACGGCGTCCTACCACTACCACCACCACCAGAAGTACCACTGAAGGTGCTCGCTGACCGGACCCTGTTACTACTCTCTCGCTCCATTCTATTCTTCAGTTTGCGAGTCTTTGTGGCTAGAGCAAATGCCACCATCTTACCATAGTTCATATCAGAGTTCAAGACAGCTGTAGCAGCCTCATTAATAACCAAGGGGCTATGGTCTTGTACAAACCGGCGCACTCTAGCCTCCATAGTGGGCAATGTGTAGATGTCATATTTGGACAGGCGCGCGAATCTCATATGATACTCCCACACACTCATGCTCCCCTATTTCAGGTACTCAAACTCGGTGGCATGGGCTGCCTTAGTATCGGCAGGCAAGAAATGATCAATAAATGCATCGGCAAAATCACTCCATCTCGTCGGAGGGCTTCCCTCCTCACGGGAATCCTACCACATCTCAAACCAAGAATAGGCCACCCCTTTCAGGCAGTAGAAGGCCAACACTGCTCCCTCTATCTCAGTAGCATGCATAACTCGCAGGGTCTTGGGCATCGCATCAATAATATCCTGGGGGTCCTCCTCAGGATCAAATAAATCCCCTAAGATCCCAATCAGATACACCGGGACCAGAAGCTGGGGCTGGAGGTGGAACAGGAATATCAGTTGGAGGGATCGTTGCACCCTCCGTAGGTGTAGGAACTGGTGCGGTTTGACCAAGTGTAGTGGAATCAGGAAATATCGTAGTCCGGGGAATATTCTCACCTCTCGGGTGTTCACCCGAATCATCAAGTACAGTGTCAACTGCCACTACTGGGGTAGCATTGGCGAGTTCTTTCTTTCTTCTTAGGTGGAATATACTCAAAACTTAGAGCAATGCACGAGTTAAAAGAGGAATAATCTTACAATAAGCTTTATCGCACGATCTAGAATATCAAAGAAGGGTATTATTCCTAAATGCCGAAGTAGCCTCCTAATTATATATGTGGTCGACAACACACTGATAAGCACTCTGCCAGACACAGCTACGAGACATCCTAGGACACTTTAAAACCTTAGGCTCTGATACTAAGTTTGTCACACCCCGACCTCGAGGAGCGCAACCGGTGCTCAATAGCGTTACATCGGTCGAGCAAGCATGCACAGTGCCATCTGCCCAACTCACCCACACATACAGAGAAGAATACATTTCATTAATAAGTCAATAAGATTCGTGTGAACAACATCAATTCATTTCCATTAGTTTCATCATTAACAAGTGTTCAAAACAGTACGTTGTATAATCGTAGTTAAAGTGGAACAGTTGATACCATTACAACATTTTTAGTTTAACTTTCGAAAAATAACAGATACATCCCAAACCATGTCTACGGAGCCTCTAACAGGAATAAAAGAGTGCTATGACAGTGCCAACAACAAGGACCTAGCTATACCTCAAAATGCCATGTACAAAGGATAGAAGATATATGGCCCCGAAATGAAGTGGGATTCACCAAATCAGCTGGAGAGGGTGTGCTGCTATCACTGATCAATACCACCTGCTATCGAACCACCTACATGCATTAAAGATGCAGCGCCTCCGGCAAAAGGGACGTTAGTACATATGGAATAGTACTAGTATGTAAAACTGAATACCCTCTCAATAGAACGAGCAACAATAAACGGAGAATAAAACATGATATCAATAAGCGACTCAAACAATATCTAAGTGCCACATTAGGGGAAACGTACATTTCAAGTAGGTTTCGGTAATTTAAGATGGGAGATATTTAGCACCGATATACCACCATGTTTTAGCACGGAGTCCGATCTCAGCCTGACTGGCTAAGCCATCTCACCCCGAGACATATACTCATAATACCACCATGTGCGCGGCATGGCGTGCGATCTCAACCCGATCGGCTAAGCCGTCTCACCACAATGTCGTGTGGGTCGACATTACATCATATCTAGATAGCAATAATCTCATCCCATTTAAGGGGAAAAACATCTCAACAAACCAATCTCATCCCATGTAAGGGGAAACAGTCTCATCACATTAACACGAGGATTTACCCCTCAATCACTCCTACATCGGCACGTGTAGTTTCAGGGTTAGGTTATTCCGACATACCCTTCCTCGGTGGCTAATCGATACTCCCAAAGCATTAGTTATTAAAAGTATTTACCACTCAATTCATATTCTTTTATATGTCTTTCATTTTATTGACATAATTGGCCATAACGCAATATCATTCTTGACAAATTGGTCGTACTTCATAATTCAGCTCATTATTCCATTTTCAATCGTTATCATGAATAATAAACAAAAAGACCTTTCAACATTAAGGCTTTAATCACATACTTGAGCTAATTAGGGACATAGGCACATATAACTTCTTACACAATTGACATGGTAGCTTTCATAAGAATTCACACTTTCAAATCATAACATAGTAACACACACAACCCATACCTAAACCACATCCTCAAACATTAACTTAACATAACAAGAATCTTTGGAATACATATTGAACACATGATTATTTCGGCCCAAAGCTTATTTGACAGAAATTCAACTTATAAAGGGCATCATAAGACTTACAAGGACATTGCGGGGTTCAATTCTAAGAGAAGAGTTTAGCCAACATATCTCACTTGAGTTTTCTTTAACTCTAAAATGTTCCGGTAATCTTAGCAACTTCAATCTATTGTATAAATGTAACAAATTTATCCAAAATTAGGAAGTTACTCATGGTTCTAGCTCCTTTGAGCAATTTATCAAATACTAGGTGTGCATTAAGGTTTCAAGGCCCTTTCATGGAGGATCCCATCATCCCACAACCTATTCTTTACCATTTTAGCTCAACAATATCCCTACATCAGTTGATAACACATGCAAGGGAAATAAACAACTCTCATCCCCAAATATTATCTTACCAATTACCCATTCCTAGTTAAATTATGAAATTAAAGTTTAGGGTGTAGAATTTTACCTCTAGGATGAAGACCCAGTGTGCTTTCATTGATAATCTTCCAAGATTTGAGTAAGTATTAAGGAACAATTAGTTGAGGAACTCTCTCCCTCTCTAGAGCACTTTCTTTCTCTCAAAATATCAGATTTTTGCTCAAAAGATGGTACATATCGTCTATTAAACGAAGTAGAGTCGGGTTATATAAATCCAAAAAATGAAGCTCAGGAACAGGATCTGCAGTCGCATATGTGACCGCATAATGCATCTGCGGTCCGTGAAATGGACCGCATAATTGCCCTCCGGAACTGGGCAAAACTAACTCATTTGCGGTCATTATGCGACCCGCAGACCTGTTCTACGGTCGCATAATGCATCGCAGAACTGGTCTGCGGTCGCATAATGCACCGCAAACCTGATCTCCAAATTGCCTAAGCTGCTTTACTCTGCGACCATTATGCAGTCCGCAAAGTGATTATATGGCTGCATAGTGGGCTGCAGAAATGTATTTTCCTGCCCAAAATTTTTCTTTACTCACCAGTGCATTGTTCAACCCAAAAGGTCCGAGCCTTTCTACAATACTCAAACATGTGATCCTAGTTCGGCACCACGAAAACTTAAATTTCTTTACGAAATTTTACGGGACCTTATATTCTCCCCACTTAGGATCATTCATCCTTGAATGGGGGTCAAAATCCATCATTAGCATTCAATGTGGCCCAACTGTTAATTCACATACACCAGCAGTTTCAAAATTTTGTTAACTCCCTAAATTTCAAAAACTTTCGTCAGAGTCTCCCCTTTAACTGTGCCTATCCACCTGTCAGAGAATTTCAGAAACCAATCCTAACACCACAACCACAACATAACAATACAAATTATACGGAAACAACATCGGCAACGACGCCATAATCATTGCATTACCAAGAGGAAGTATTCTTAATACAAGTTGTATAGGGGAAATCAGAATTTGCAAAAATTTAGCTCTCAACATCATAGATGCAATTACATAGCTATTCAAATAAATTAGGGTACAATCCTCAAACACGTGATCCTAGTTTGGCACCACGAAATCTTAAATTCCTTTACGAAATTTTACGGGGCCTTACACCTTATCTCTCCTATAGCCACCCTTATCACTCCTATAATAGCCACCTTTATCCCTCAGCCCTAACAATATCAATAGCCACCCTTATCACTCCTATAGCCACCCTTATCGCTCCTATAGACACCCTTATCACCCCTATATTAGCCACCTTTATCGCTCCATTTAATAGCCTCCCTTATCGCTCTGTATAATAGCCATCTTTATCACTCCACCCAGACAATATCCCAACATACATAACTACAGTGAAATGACACCCTTATACCCACATAATATCAACAGTGAAATGCCACCCTTATGTCCTCATAATAATAACTCAAATCACATAACAATTTACACGAAATATTATCACAACAACATAATACAACAATGTATATCACAAATTGCCCATAGGCGACAACCAATTCCAAAGATACAACAAAATCGATTAATTTCACAGCAAATAGCCCAAGGTTCCGCGCAACATATATAAAACCTCAAAAACAACAACAAGGAAGGAAAAGTAACTCAGCATAGGACAATACCTTCTTTAATCCAAATTTTTGATAAATATATTAATGCTTCAATTTAAAATTATTTAATTAATTATTTGCAGATAAGGAATCCATAATGAAGTTATTTCCAAGATATGTCAACCCAACCAACCACGAAATTTCACATAAAAATCAAAGTGGCAATCACACCAAATTATCATATAAAACAACCTCGGGAAACAAGGAATGAGGCATGACAAATAAAGGATTTAAGAAGTTCCAACAATTTTTCCATTTAATACATAAGGGTGTCTATGAAATTTAACCAGTATAATTTGCACACATAAACCAAGTACGTACTCGTCACCTCGCGTACACAGCTTTCAATCATACAATTTCTACATAAGACTTAATGCCTAAGAGAAAATTCCCCCACACAAGGTTAGGCAAGATACTTACCTTTTTGAAGTTAGACCGATATTCTAAAATAGCCTTTTTGCATGAAATGACCTTTGGACGGATCAAATCTAGCTAAATTAATTGCATAACTTCAGTAAAATTTATCAGAAATAATTCCGGATAATATAACATCGACTTAAAATTTCACATTAAAAAGTCAACTCGAACGTAAACACGGGGCCCGCCTCTCGAAACCAGATAGAATTTTTATTAAATCCGAACCCTCATTCCGATACGAGTTCAACCATACCAATTTTATAAAATTCCGATAAAAAATCGACCTCCAGATCTAAAATTTCCGTGTTTGAAAGATTTTGCAAAAATCCCAATTTCTTTGGTTTAAATCCGAAATAAATGATGAATATAACCATGGATTTATGAAATATACTCACTTTTAGATATAGAACACTTACCCAAGTCGAAGTCGTGAAGAACTCCTCCAAAATTGCCCCAAAACCGAGCACCAAAAATCCAATCGAAAATGACGAAATGGCCATTTTTGGTCCTTAAGTTGTAGCCTAGTTTCGCACCTATGGGCAGATTTGTCGCGCCTGCGAGCTCGCTTCTGCAAGTAAAATCACGCTTCTACGCTGCCGCCGTTTCTGTGAGCACTGTTGACGCATATGCAATGTCGCAGGTGCGAAAGAAATTTTGCTTACGTGAGAAACCACCAAACTGCCAGTTTCCGCTTCTGCGTCCCTATTAGCGCTTCTGCGATCACGCAGGGGCGCAGAAATGTCCGCTTCTGCAAGTTCAAGCTAGCTTCTTCCTAGCTCCATTTCCAGTTTCTTCTGCGATGATTTCCTCGCTTCTACGAGGTCGCTTAATGCGAGGTCGCTTCTGCAACTAGGACATTGCAGAAGCAATTGCACCAGCTGTTGTCCAGAAACAACTTCAACCAAAAGCAATTCCAGCAACTCCAACAAAGGTTCAAACGATCCGAAACCCGTCCGAAACTCATCTGAGCCACTCGGGACCTCGTCCAAATATACCAATAAGTCATGTAATATAACACGGACCTACTCGAGGTCTCAAATTGCATTAAACAACGTCGAAACTTCGAATCGCGTCTCGAATCGAATTATGAGTTTATGTATTTTTTAAATTCTATAATTTGTGCCGAAACATATCAAATCAATTCAGAATGACTTCAAATTGAACACGAGTCATAAATGACATAATGGAGATGTTTCAATTTCCGGAATTGAAATCCGACCTCGTTATCGACCAATGGACTTATAGTCAAATTTATGAATATTTCAAGAACTTCATTTTCCAACTTTTTGCCGAAATGTGAAGAATTGTCCTACAGAAATGCAAATGCAAATCCGGGCATACACTTAATTCTGAAATCTCCATACGAAGCTATTAACATCATTAAAATTCCATTCCGGAGTCATTTGCACAAAATTCAACTATCCGGTCAACTCTTTTCATTTTAGCTTCTAAAATAATAATTGCTCTCTCGATTTAATTCTGAATCATCCGAAAACCAACTCAACCACACTTACAAGTTATACTACATATTACGAATCTACTCGGGACCTTAAACCGTTGAACGGGATGCCAATTCACAAACCGACAATTCGGGTCGTTGCATTCTCCCCCTCTTAAACAAATGTTCATCCTCAAAAGTGCCAAGAATTATTCTGAGGACTTCAATTACTGAGTGTATTTACTATACATATATTCGCGGGAAATCCCACGTCACCGCAATCGACATAAGTCCGACAAAACCCTTTTAATTTGAGATTATTTCTTTTATCTATACTTATAAACTTTAAAACCAAATTTCTTACACTCCAAGCATTTTCAAAAGGCCTGATTTTTATATCGACACACGGTATTAATCTCAACTGGCTGTAGCAACTCGTGCCTACGCACACATCATAGGTATGCCCATAACCACGTCTCTAGTCATAATAGTTATTCATAATTAATTACAGCATCGCCAATTAACCTGATATTAACCAAAACCGCGTTTCAAACTTTCATAACATTGACAGCAAAACGCGAGGCCTGAAAACCTCATAGTTATTTATCCGAATTAACGAGTCATATTTAGTGCCACCTAGGCACTCATCTCGTAGGCTAAAACTCAATAATTACAGCACAAATATGGCTAAATATGCACAGAAACACATAAAAGAATTATCAAATAAGCCTAACAGGCATTACTCCCTATTAGTACTATAGTACAAATTTAAATTTCACAAGGGAGAATTTAAACACATAAATTTTCATCACAAGGATCTCGTCCTTATATAACTTTCAACGCGGCTTGTAGCCCGATATAAATATTTCACATCATATTAAAATGTCAGAATCCCGTCCTCGGCTCTGGATCACAAGTAATATGCACATCGTGCCACTAAAATTTTCCATTTCTTTTCTTTCTTCTTTTTAATAAATTCCATGAACCCCCATACCGGTAGGGTATATAATTCATAAGATTGTAATTAATTATCCTGATATTACATCAAAACCCACTGTAGTGAGTAACAGGAAGTCACTTTTGGGCTCATAGCCCTCAATAGTGTAAAAAACATAATGATAGATATGGGCTAACACCATCAAATATCCCAATAGGGATAAACTCATAAGTAGATTACAGATCTGCGAAGCTCACCCATAAGTGGAGCATAATAGGAGGACTCGCCTCGATACTCAGAACCGAATCAAATTAAAGAAAATATTCTTTTATAACAAATCGGGATCATACCTGTAATGACACCATCTAGTGTAGAGGCCTCAGCCATACCATAGCAATTATATCAACGGGCCAAGCCTCCCCCTCTAGGGTGCCCTCTACCCGACTGTCCTCCACGCCTAATTGGTTATGCACGTGGGATAGTAATTGGAATAAAGCCCGTAGCCTGAGTGTTCTGATGAAATCCACCTCTCCCAAGTCTGGAACAATCTCTCATGATGTGCCTGGTATCACCACACACATAACAACCCCTCTGCGGGCGCGGCTGCTCATACTCAGTCTGTGCCGGATAACTAGAATAACCACTGTAAGAACCCCATGCTGGTGGTGCACTAAAAGTATAAACTGGAGCACTAAGAGTACTCTAAATTGCGTACTGGGCTGCCCGACTTCCCGAGCCTCCGCCATTATGAGTGTTAGATGCAGAGTAGAATCCACCTAATCCTCCAGATTTTTGAGACCTCTTGGCCTCCTTAGACTCCCTTTCCTCACTTCAAACACGTTCTAACATCCTGGCAATCTCTACTACTTGTTGAAATGGAATGTCAGTCTGCAACTCTCGAGCCATGCATATTTTAGGATCATAATCGAGCCCCTCAATAAATCTACGGACCCGCTCTCTGATTGTAGGAACAAAACCAGGTGCATGACGGGCTAACTCACTGAACCTGATGGTATATTCTGACACCGTCATAGTGTCGTGACGCAACTATTCAGACTCTGTGCGCCACGCATCCCGGAGAGTCCGGGGAATAAATTCTTTCAAAATAATTTTCGAACATTGAGCCCAAGTTAGTGGTATTGCACCGACTGATTTACCTTCTTCATAGACTTGCCACCACTGATACACTGCTCCTGATAGCTGAAATGTAGTAAAGGCAATTCCACTCACTTTCACAATACCCATGGTGCGGAGAATACAGTGATATTTTTCTAGAAATCCCTGAGAATCCTTAGTAGTTGTGCCGCTAAAAGTAGGTGGGCTATACCTCTTAAACCTCTCAAGTCTCTTTTGTTCTTATTCTGATACCTGTAGCCTGACCTCAGACTGAACTAGAATAACATGTTGTATGGGTACTACACCCGGAACCTGACCAATATGAACCCGCTGCTCTGGAGTACGGGCGGTAGGAATCTGAGCTACTTCCCTAATCTGTGAAATATTTGGTGCAACACAGATCAATCTCGCCTGAGTTAATGTACCAAACATGTTCAGGAACTGTTCTAAAGTCTCCTGAAGTTCGAGGGTAACAATATGTGTCTCTGGTGCCTGTCCCCTAATCGGAGCTACTTGCGGCTCCTTAACTGCTCCTTTGACCGGTGTTGTAGCTGTGACACATTCCATTCCTCGGCCTCTACCTCGGCCTCGTACACTTGCGGCCCTAGCAGTATGCACGGGTGTCTGCTCAGCTGACCCGGTAGCACGTGTCCTCACCATCTGTGAGAGAATAGAGATACAAAGGCTCATATTCCAAAAGCAACAAATCGGCATGACAGGAATGGAAGAAGTGAAAATTTCCTAACAGTTCTGTAGCCTCTCGAAGATAAGTATAAACGTCTTCGTATCGATCCGCAAGACTCTACTAGACTCGTTCGTGACTCGTACAACCTATGAACCTAGAGCTCTGATACCAACTTGTCATGACCCAAAATTCCACCACAGGCGTCGTGATGGAACTTAGTCTCTAAGACTAGGTAAGTCGGTTTTAATTACAATTCAAGCCTTTTTTTAAAATAGCCACCCTTATCGCTCCTATAGCCACTCTTATCACCCATATTAGCCTCGCTTATCTATCCGTTTAATAGCCTCCATTATCCCTCCGTATAATATCCTCCATTATCCCTCTGTATAATAGCCACCCATATCACTCAGCCCAAACAAAATCCAACACACATAATCATAGTGAAATGCTACCCTTATACCCACATAATATTAACAGTGGAATTCCACCCTTATGTCCTCATAATAATAACTCAAATCACACAACAATTTACACGAAATATTATCACAACAACACAATACAACAATTCATATCACAAATTGCCCATAGGCCACGCCCATAGGCCACAACCAATTCCAAAGATACAACAAAATCGATTAATTTCACAGCAAATAGCACAAGGCTCCACACAACGTATATAAAACCTCAAAAACAACAACATACGACAACGCCTTCTTTAATCAAATTTTTTGATAAATATATTAATGCCTCAATTTAAACTTATTTAATAAATTATTTGCAGATAAGGAATCCATAATGAAATTATTTCCAAGAAATTTCAACCCAAACAACCACGAAATATTACATAAAAATCAAAGTGGCAATCACACAAAATTATCATATAAAAACAACCTCGGCAAACAAGGAATGAGGCATGACAAATACAAGATTTAATAAGTTTCAATAATTTTTGAATTTAATACATAAGGGTATCTACGAATTTTAACCGGTATAATTTGCACATATAAACCAAGTACGTACTAGTCACCTCGCGTACACGGCTTTCAATCACACAATTTCCACATAAGACTCAATGCCTAAGGGAAAATTCCCCCACACAAGGTTAGGCAGGATACTTACCTTTTTGAAGTTAGGACGATATTCCAAAATAGCCTTTTGCATCAAATGACCTCTGTACGGCTCAAATATATCCAAATTAATTGCACAACTTCAGTAAAATTCACCGGAAACAATTTCGGATAATATAACGTCGACTTATAATTTCACATTAAAAAGTCAACCCAAAAGTCAACGCGAGGCCCGCCTCTCGGAACCCGATAGATTTTTCACGAAATCCGAACCCCCATTCCGATACGAGTTCAACGATACCAATTGTATCAAATTACGAAAACAAATCGACCTCCAAATTTAAAATTTTCGTTTTTGAATGATTTTGCAAAAATCCCAATTTCTTCCATTTAAATCCGAAATAAATGATGAATATAACCATGGATTTATAAAATATACTCACTTTCGGATATAGAACACATATCCAAGTTGAAGTCGTGAAGAACTCCTCCAAAATCGCCACAAAACCGAGCTCCAACAATCCAATCAAAAATGACGAAATGACCATTTTTGGTCCTTAAGTTTCTGCTCAGTTTTGCATCTGGGGGAAAATTTTTCGTGCCTGCGAGCTTGCTTCTGCACTACCTCCTCTTATGCAAGCACTATTGACGCACTTGCGATGTCGCGGGGGCGAAAGAAATTTTGCTTCTGCGAGAAGCCACCAAGCTGCCAGTTTCCGCTTCTGGGTTCCTATTTGCGCTTCTGCGATCGCGCAGGTGCGCAGAAATGTTCGCTTCTGTGAGTTCAAGACAGATTCTGCTCAGCTCCCTTTCCAGTCACTTCTGCAACTAGGACATCATAGAGGTGATTGCACCAGCTACTGCCCAGAAATAGCTTCAGCCAACAGAAATTCCAGCAACTCCAACCAAGGTTCAAACGATCTGAACCCCGTTCGAAACTCATCCGAGCCACTTGGGACCTCGTCCAAATATACCAATAAGTCCCGTAATATAACACGGACCTACTAGGGGTCTCAAATTACATCAAACAACATCGAAACATCAAATCGCCCCTCGAATCGAATTATGCATTTATGCATTTTTCAAATTCTATAATTCGCGCCGAAACGTATCAAATCAATCTGGAATGACTTCAAATTTCACACTAGTCATAAATGAAAAAATGGAGTTGTTCTAATTTCCAAAATTGAAATCCGACCTCATTATCAACCAATCAACTTATGGTCGAATTTATGAATATTTCAAAAACTTCATTTTCCAACTTTTCGCCGAAATATGTCGAATTGTCCTACGGACTTTCAAATCCAAATCTGGGCATACGCCTAATTCTGAAATCTCCATACGAAGCTATTGACATCATTAAAATTCTATTCCAGAGTCATTTGCACAAAAGTCAACTCTCCGGTCAACTCTTTTCATTTTAGCTTCTAAAATAATAATTTCTCTCTCGATTTAATTACGAATCATCCGAAAACTAACTCGACCATACTCGCATATTATAATACATATTATGAATCTACTCGAGACCTTAAACTATTGAATGGGATGCCAATTCACAAAACGACAATTCGGGTCGTCACATGTGGACGGGCTTAGACTTAGGAGGATTAAATGAGCGCATAGTGGTTATGACCATGATAGGGCGTACAATGATGCCATTTTGAGGCTAAGCAGGTGGGTTATCATCTGCGGAGTAGTCTACAGATGTGCGATTCTTATGATATTTTTGTGAAGAGTTTCTTTCTACCAGTAGGTTATATGTGTTGCAATTTGAGTTTGGATTGCTTGAGGAATTGGCTTGACTGTCACGAGGATGAATATGAATTTGGTAGATGATTTGAAGTATTTTATTATTAGTGTTACATGAGTTCATGAAGGATTCAATTAAATTACAATGTGAGATCATGGCAGCTATGGAGTAAGGGTATTGTGGGTTATCAGATGTTGTGCTCTATAGCTTTGAGCTAAGTGGGGGAGGCTTCCGACGACGATCAGAGTGCATGGTCATTTGTTATATTAGCTTTGGACTGGGGTATACTTGTGGATTGGTTATGACTTTAAGAGGGTGATTTTGAGGAAGACTTTAGTAAAAACAATTTTGGATGCATGATATATTACACTTTATGGATATATGAAATATGGGAGTGATTCAGGTTTTTCATACATGGTGGAGGTAGTGTGCAGGTAGTAGGGATTCACTCGATTTCCTTGAGATGTGGGTTACTTCTTGAGGTGTTTAGTGTTAATGAAGTACAAGTCATTCGGCTTGTTTCGGCGGTGCACTGGGGATTTGAGAAGAATGGATGACTCTCAAGAAGCTTCTAATGAGTTCAAGCTTCATAGTTGGTGTTTGAGGATTTTTCGGATTTGTACGTGGATAATATTTGAGATTTGCATTGGAAGATGTTGAGACTCGCGATAAATTTGTATCATTAGTGGCTTTACATTTCAGTATCAGAGAGGTTAAAGAAACAACTTCAGATTCACAGAATGCCTCTTTAGAGTGGGCATTTTGGTTATGGTACTGTTGGGTGCTTAAGAGGGAATACATTAGATTATGGGCTTTAGAATGACGTGGTCTCATTCTAGGATCTCTTATGGTGAGTTTGAGTAAGGATCGTGGTGTACTGGCAAGGAGAAGTGTTAACTTGAAGGAAATTCGGAAGGAACTTGGAGAAATAAGACAGTTTGGTAGTAGATTGGATTAGCATGGTAATATAAATGATCGGTTCTTTTGCTTCTTTTGATGTGGTGAGGTTTTATCATTGTTTTGTGGCAATATTCTTGGGTTTGGCGACCTGCGTAAGTTGGTAGAGTTAGAGGGATTCTATTCTAATGGCTTGGTCTTGTGCTAATGGGGTTCGCAGAGTTCTCGATGATTCCTACCACAGCTTGGGACACATGTTTTCATAAGGTTTATACGTTGTGTGTTGCGATTTTCGCACAGATGGATTTAAGTGGAAGGTTTCTGGCTGATACAATATGTATCATACTTGTGATTCAGAGTTGATGATGGGGTTCTCGTGTTTTCATATGATGGCATGATAGATAAGATGCGACGTGTGGGATTGGGGTTTGCATATATAAGGTTGCGGTTCTGTTCGAAGGGAATGTCATGAGTTCTAGAGATCATGGGCGATTTCAGATGTTTAGAAGAATATTGGCACTAGTTGATATCACCTAATAAGGGTTCGCATTTTAGAAGGCGCACTGTGTTTTAACTTGTAGATGCTTGACTGGTATTATGGTAATCGCCTGGTCGATCGACTGTTGATGTTCAGATTTTGCTATGTGTCACGGAAGAATTATAGAAGTATTTATCGTGAGATATTTGTGTCAGTCATTTAGGTAGTGGAGTTGGGATCGGACTTGGAGGTTCTTGAATTCTAGGGATTTGAAGACTAGGAGGGTTCTCATAGGCAGATTGTTCCTTGGTTGCAGATGATGAAGATATGTTAAGAGTTTGGCTGCTGCTTGTATGCGTTATGGATAGGTTATTGTAGACTTTTCAGAGGTTAGCTACCTATTTCGAGAGGATCAAAGTTGTTTGGGAGGCCACTAGTAGACCTAATGAGAATATGTATTCTATATCGGGTCTGATTTGTTTACTCAGCACAATTATGGTTAAGGGGTGTGCCATCGGTTAGAGTTGGTCTTATTCGTGTTCTGATATATTCCATGTGTTACTCTTCTATGCTACTCTCCCCAGACCTCACTTGTGGGAAACTACTGGGTTTGTTTATGTTACTCTTCTATGCTACGATGAGTTATGATATTGTTGACTATTTGGACGCATGACGCGGTTTTGTTAGTCTTTGTGGAGAAATTCGAGCGAGATGGTTCTTGGGGTGTTGAATGGTTGATTGAACCTTGGTTATGGTCTTTATGTTGGTGGTATGTTGTGTTATCCGTTTCTCCGTAGTTATGGTCATGCACTTCATGTATTAGTTGTTGATATGTATGTGGTTGTTGATTGTGAGCATCATGGCTCAAGGTATTCCATTGTGTTTATTTCATGTGTTTTGTTTCCCCTCTGTGAGATGGTTTGATATCATTGCATTTGTGGTGATGTTTGTTGAGATTTATGGAATGGTTCTCTCATTTGGTTCTTCTTCCATCTTTGGTTACATTTGAGTTGTTGCATGTTAGATGCACGGATTGCTCGGTATGTGGCTCGATGTTGTGCTTGTGTGGCGTGTCGCTCGAGCAGCTTGTATTGGATGAGATGAGGTTAATGAACCTGGAATGAGTACTATCGGAATTGATTAAGACATGTTTGGAGATGAGATGATGTCACTAGTCTGCTTAGAATTCGGCTATGATTATCTGAGTTATACGGTATGTCATGTGATTAGATCTTGGGTTATGGTTATGGATTTATAAAACTTGTTCCGACCTATATTGTGCATTGATGCAAGAATCGAGTTTTATAATGTGTTCTAAGGTTTACAAACTAAGGTTGAAGTAAAGATCTTCATTTAGGTTCTGTTGTGGGGCTTATATGGTTTGGGGTAACATAGGATCACCCATGTGTATGTGCATGGTAAGTTTATGCAGTGATCTGATGGCTATATTACAACTGTTAGCACATTCAAGGACTAACGTATGTTTAAGTAGGGGAGAATGTAACAACCCGACTAGTCATTTTTAGCATTTACATCCATTTCGGTATTTCGAGGTCATGAGTAGTTTCATATGGTGTATTATGCCTTGCATGTGCCGTCGGTTTTGGTTTTCGAGTGATTTAGGATTTATTTGGATGAATGATTCTTAGCTAGGAAGCTTTAAGTTGGAAGAGTTGACCAAGTTTGACTTTTTGTATTTGACCTCGTATCGGGGTTTTGAGTGTTCCGTCAGGTCCTGATGGTGATTTTGGACTCGAACGTATGTACGGATTTGTATTTGGATTCTTCTAGAAGGTGTTAGCACTAATTGGCGAAAGTTGACAATTTGAAGGTTTGAAAAGTTTATAGGTTTGACCGAGAGTTGACTTCAAAGTTATTTGGTTTTGAATGTTGTTTTGGGGGTTGTAATAGGTTCATTATGTCATTTAGGTCTTGTGTGCAAAATTTGATGTGATTCCGAGTTGTTTAGAGGTGTACGACATAAGTTTGGAATTTGGAAATTTGAAATAGTTCATTGAGCTTGATTCGATGTGCCATTCGCGGTTTTGATGTTATTTTGTGTAGATTGAGGCCTCGAGTAGGTCCGTGTTATGTTTTGGGACTTGATGGCATGATGAGACAGGGTCCCAAGGGGTTCGGGGGAGTTTCGTACGGGTTCTGAATCATTTTGGATCATGTTGGTTAATGCATGTTTTGCCAGAGATCTGGTGTGGTCGCACCTGCAGAACTTTGGGCGCAGATTCGATGTCCGCATATGCGGATGATAGAGTGCAAAAGTGAGCTTGCTGGGTGCTGAGTGTTGCGCATCTGTGTTGTTTTTTCTGCATATGCGGCTCCGCAAGTGTGGAAGGTCGGGCTGTGAGGAGTACTCGCATATGCGAGATTTTTACTGCAGAAGCGGTTGTTGCAGATGCGACTAAGTGACCTAAAAAGTGGATTCATTGGCAGATTGTATTTAGTTCGAGGGTTTGTTAATTTTATCACATTTGGAGATTTGGTGCTCCGTTTTGGGCGATTTTGGAGAGGATTTTCACCACATGGTGTCACGACCCAAACCGATGGGCCGCGACGGGCACCCGGTGCCTTACCCAACCGAGTACCAACGTAGCATATCTTTCTTATCATACCATCATGGGTAAATGGGCCATAAGGGCCATCATGAGATAACTATAATAAAACATAAGGGAATACTAGACATAGGATGACCCAACATGATATAAAAACTTATACATGTGACATACGGGCCTATAAGGCCGACATGATCATTTGTACACTCAAAACATAAAATAACAAGGCCGTACAAGTATTCATATACTAGACATCTATCTACAAGCCTCAAAGAGTACATAAATGTTATAAAGGTCGGGACAGGCCCCAATCATACCAATCAATACATGTCCAAATTATACTGACCAAATATGCAACTCCGGAGACCAACACCTTCCGCTGAGCTGATAGCCTACTAGGATGACTGTCAACCTGTCTATTGGGACCTGCGGGCATGCAACGCAGCGTCCCCAGGCAAAAGGGACGTCAGTACAAACAAAGTACCGTGTATGCAAGGCATGAATGCAGTATATAAAAGACATGAAATAAACATGGAGTAAAGAACTCAACCTGTAAGTCTGAATAGCTATGTGAATCATGACATTTATAATTTCAAGCATATGCGTATAAATGTCATATCATGCATAGGCATCCCATCATATCATCTCGGCCTCTGTGGACAAAATCATCAACGTATACTAGATGATCAGGTGGTAGTGCGTATATAATTCCATAACCTTTCCCCATACACCATATACATATAATATACGCGTATATAACGCCATCTGATCATCGGTCAATGTACATGTATAAATGAATGCAATGCATAATGAAGTAAGTCAATAAGATCTATCGGAATATCATAAGATCATTATGCCTTCGGATAAACTTTATCAACTTACGTATTTTCTGAAACCCATGAACAGACGATATAATAATAGAACACTTGGCGAATCAATGAACATAGGCAACCCTAGTACTTCTAAGAATAGAGTCACTTGTAAAAGTTGCGTGTTTGCTCGTTCCGTTTGTATCATATGGATCATGCCAAAAAACAAGAAGGGATAGCCTTAACATACCTTAACTTCGTTGAGTCCTTAATACTTTCCAAGAAATTCATCAAACAACTCAACTCAATCTACCATAGCATAAGGGGATTCAACATCAGTGTTGAGTAAAGGCTAAGTCCGCAACTTAAACTAGTAGCTTGTTTATTTAAATTCGGGAAGCATCTCTCCTGTAGCAAGGGCCTACTCCAATACCACATACCAACAACAACAACCAGAGAAATCCAGCAACATATAAATATCAATAACAAGATACGATATAGCAACAACAAATCACAACTACTTCACGACGAGCGACAAGCTCCGGTTGGAATATGTATACCCCATATCACCCCATATAGACTTCTTAATTTAACTTAACAGTGTCATTAAAATGTTAATGAAGTCATTCATCAATGATTCCAGCCTTATACCATATATTTATAACAAAGAAAACAATCCACAACTCCAACTATCATCAATTAGCAACTTTATTTACTAAATCATGTCTAATCCATCCATTTAACTTAATAAACATCAAGATAACCTTAAGAACATGCAAGAACACAATGTACATACCTCCTACAGTAGATTCAAGGCAAAATCCAAGTTATATTTGGCTTACAACAGCCCTCAATGGCAATACAAGACCATAGAAGTCACTTAAGCTAATCGAAGTATTATCTTGTAGTTTATCATCCTAACAACTTAACCAACATACAAGTGATCTTAAGAACAATTAGTAGGCTATTATACTCACCTTATCCAGTAGAAACAACTTGAAATTTCAGCCAAACACAACCCACAACTATCCTCAATGACAACACAACCTCAAAGAGGTGATGTTCTTCTTCACTAGAACTAACTTTTGAAGTTTAAATATGGTGTCATCACTTTGGAATCACTTCAAAACCTTATGGTATCTGTTTAGGAGGGTTAGGAGAAGTTTGGAGATGAAATTGACTCGAAAATGAGCAGAAAATAGGCGTCCAAATCGTTTTTAAAGTGAAGTAGGTCGACCACCGCCTAAGTGGGTCCCAAAGGAGCTACTTGTGCAGTCTCGCAAAAATGCGAATATCTCTTTAATCCAATGCCGTATCGACAAAGGGTTTAATGAGTTGGAAACTAGACTAATCGACCTTCAATTCTTTATATAGATAATTCCTTAATTCCAAGTATATAGGGAGTAAATCTCAGCTACATTTAACCTAATTTTCAGCACATTATGAATGTAACTTGTGATGACCTTTGCCAACTTTTGTTCCACAACTTGATTAACTTCAAAACATAGCACACGACTATCATACGACTAAAATAACTCATAAAAAACCTCATTATCATGTTAAGAACCCTAGTCTCACCCCAAAGTATATGATATAACATTCCAAACTTGTTGACTTTCGACAAACTTATTTTCTTTAATTAGTTTAGCTTCTAAGCTTTCCAACTCTCTTGGTACTTGTTATTCATGATCTAAAAGATTTGTAACCTCCAAGGCAACATGAGTAACTTACTTTATGTACTTTCAAAAACGATCACATTTCTGACCTTACATCAATTCTCACGTACGAAACATGGGGTGTAACATCATTCCCCCTCCCCCTGGAACATTTGTCCTCGAATGTTGACTGATGCCCTTATCAGTCTCATAACCTATAGCTCTTGCAAATACTTTAATTTTACTTGCCATCTAGGCAACTGTACTTTGAATAAATCCAAAGGCCAGAGCCTTCCCCCCTTTAGGCCTCTATCTCACACCACGACTTGTGGTCGGAATTCTTCCAATCTCGTAACTATTACTACCTTCTGTCATGCAGCCTGTACAACTTTGTCCTTGTATGTGTGCCTATGCAACTCTTCTCTCATTTTACCTTAAGCTTTAGCCAATTTCTAGTCCTTATTTTGTGAACATATACATATCTATGACAAGTTGTCCCTCTGGGAAGTTATAGGTTTACTGAAGTTCTTAGCTCGGTACTTGTCAAACTTACGACTATTGATATATCTTGTTTCATAGCCTCGGTTATCTATGCTTATGGCTTTACTACATTTAGGTAGCTTATGTTGTACCATAACACTTACTTTGGTTTATTATTACCAAGGTCTGCTACCCAACTCTAGGTTACACTCTCGCTGCTTATCCTATATGTATAAATCTAAGTCTCTTAATACTTCCTCATTACTGTTCATCTTAAGAATGACAGCCTAATCTCATCTCATACTTTGGAACTTTCATCCATCTATTGTTGATTCACCTTAATGTTGATCTATAATCTACCACTGATAACTTGAAACCTTTTATGTAATATATTGTTAAGAGGGCTCACGTCTCATCGGGGAACATCTGAAGTGATTTTCCTAATCCACCTAGGGACGATACTATACTTCAATAACTATATCTCTTAGCATCCTAATGTGATTCATCTTATGGGGGTATTCTAATCCCGTGCAATTCATGAAATCCTTTTTTGTTCTTAAATCATTACTCAATTAAAGGCCTAAATGCAATCCTCTTATTTATCACAATTACACCCTTATGCTATACAAGGGAAGCATTCCATCTCTTCTAAATGCACCTAGTCTTAGACTCCTCTGAGTTCATTCATGCTATACTGAGATTTCTATAACTTACGGAAACCATCAGCTCTCTTGTTTTGATATACTTAATTCCGAGGCCTTACCTATTCTTGTCACCTTCTCCCTCACTTTTTCTTATCCTTACTTCTATCTACCTAAAACCTTGTCGCTCTACCATACTTTAGCTTGCGACCTACACATATCTATTTATACTAGTTGCAACCTTCCTTTAACTTGCTAGTGCCATAGATTTTTTTATGTGCCTTCTCAGTTGTCTTTAAATGTAAGCAATTACTTTTCCTTGTCATTATGCTACTTGTTGCATGAATACTTGGCTTATCTTATTTCCCACAAATACTGGAATTTTCTGTAACTCATATGATCTCAAATATCACATTTGAATTATTTTTTTCTTCCCGTTCATTAGCCACGATAGGTGCCACTTTCTTATGGACTGTATATAGTATTGTAGTGAGACTGTTGTTACAAGACCATTTCTTCTTCAAGTTACTATGCTTAGGTTGAAGCCTTCTTCCTTATTTCCTCAGCTAGTCTTTCGTTATAGTACTTAGGGGAGACCCTATGATTCTTGTAAAGATGCGAGCTTATTACATCATATACCTGGCAAAATTTTTGATGTTCTTGCTCGCCTATAATTATCCCTAGTTATTTACCTCCGCGCTCTTGTGCTCGTAGGGTTGCTTCTGAACTAAAATTTTTGACTGTCTTCCCAATGTCACTCTTTTTTATTTCTGTAATACTTATACGGTACCTTTAACTACCCCAACTCGTATCTGAATATTTCTCAAGGATTACGACGTCATATCCGCAAGACTGGATTCCCTATGTTGGGGTTCACTACGTTTATCTTGCACTATCTGTTGATTTATCTGTATCCTATTGTCTAGACATAACTATATTCTGTGTTATCTATCTTGGGTTGTTTCCTTTGTCTTAACTTAGCTCTCGCACTGGCTCCTTATGTATCAAGTGTTCATTCGCACTTATTTATCAATAACATCCTAGGGGTGGGGGACCCTTACTGCCTCTCCCCGGTGCCGTGCTTGCATAATGTTCTGGAGTCGCAACATATCTGTAGGGTCTAAATAAATGCCATCTCATTCCTTTTGCCTTTCTACCACATACTTCCTTTATTATTCCATAGTTACCTGAACCACATAACTCCGACTTAATACCATATCACACCATCTTCCCCTTTTAGGGGAGTACTAACATTTAATGCTATGAAGATTTACCTACAAATGTTTTACCTCTTCATCTTTAGCGTCTTTTCACGTCTTCACGAACTCTTACTTTCCTTGCGGTAACCCTTTTATACCAGGGATAACTAAATTTCTTACGCACGAAGGTGACACCTAGTGTAACTGGCATACTTAGTCCCTTAAGCTTAACTCTGCTCACAGTTCTTGCTTTAGGGAAGCGTCTTCCTGAACGAACTTTAAAGGATATTCTTCTGTTGTCTATTCTTTTATTGCCGGAATGCGATTTCTGAAATTCTAACGATATCGACTATTATCAAATCCTTCAGTCCCTAATTCATGTTCAATTTACCTTATTCACTATTCCATACTGATTTATATTACTCCAGAGGTCTAACTTTTCCTTATGGTAATCACGTTGGAGTCACCAACTCATTTCTCGAAATGAGTATATGACTTTATGGCTTATACACTTTTATTGTCTCAAGGTCTGCCACCTATTGTCTTTTCCTTCACTTAACTATAGACTCTATCATCATGTCATATTATGATTTACCGTTATCACCAATTTATCACATCTTACTCATAATGCTTCATTTACTCTCTTCTTATTCTCCTGCTAATATTTTTGTCTATTACTTTATTCTTAAAACTTCAACAAAACATTCTTTCACTTTTAGCCCCTTGTTTCAGCTCACTGGCTCTTCGGATCACCTAAAATTATGTTTTTCCTAGGGACGTGAGTCATACTAAGGTAAATATTTATCCCTTCTAGGATTCCGCTACCTATCTTCTAAAATTTCTGAACATTCTAGTATTCATATATGATTGTACTATTCTAGAATGCACCATCTAGGTGTCTCACAAGGAGATCTGTTACCACGTTTGCACTATCCTTCGGAAATGTTAGCTAATGATAACAATCCATCCACCATTTTGGGTTACTCTAACCCCAGCTGGATCCTGATATCCTATCCGTCTCTTAAACTATATCTGTTAGCTTCCATATGGCATAATTGAGATGAGTGTTGTTGGCATTTGATTGATGAATTCAAAAACAGAAATTGGGGTTTTTTTTGTATCAACTTTTCTAAAGTGAATATTTAAGATTTGAACCTCGATTTGGAGTCGGATTTGAGTGAAATTAGTATGGTTTGTCTTGTATTCGAATGGGTTGTCCGAATTTGTGAGTTTTGTGGCATTCCGAGGTGCGGGCTCAAGTTAACGTTTTGGTTGACTTTGAGTATTTGATTAAAGATTCGACATTTGCCGTTTGGGTTTGTTTCTTATGGCATTATTTGATATTTTTGAGTTTGTTTTGGCTAGTTTCAGGTCGTTCTGAGGTCTGTTCGTGGGGGATGGCATTTCTAGAGTATTGTTTTGGCTTGTTCGAGGTAAGTAACATATCTAAACATGGATTTGAGGGTAAATATCCCTGAGAGTTAGGATATTTGAGATGGGGTAGGGGTGACACACGAGCTAGGTGACAGGCGTGTGTGCATTCACCAGGGTATTCATGACCCGGGTAGTTCTTAGGCTGTTATATGCCTTGTTTTGCTATCATACTTCTTTGATTTCATGTTTTCTCCACTTGTAAGACTACTTAAGTTATTATTCATGCTAGAGATCATGTCTAGGTTATCTGTGTAATTATTTGAGATATGATAGGGTAATGTTTACCATGTTGAGCTATTTTCCATAAATGTAGTCATATTGTTCAGTCACAATAGTTATATCCACATGTTATATTTCTGTTTTCGTGCACTTCTGACATGTTGTCTCACATATTATTCGTGTCCTTGCACGTGATACGAGTTTGAGCTGAATTTGTGGTACTTTGTGTTATTTCGTATTGTGTAAATGAAGTATGTTTCTGTGAGATGTTGGCATATGGAAACTTGAGCGGATTTATGAGTGATGTGGGCCGTAGAGACATATTGTGAGTGATATATGGTTTGAGTTGCATGACGCATAGTCCATATTATATTAGCTATTGATTGATATTTGGATCGGGTTGCAAGTCGTAACAGGCCATATTGGCTATTAATTGTTCTTTGGATCGGGTTGCACGCCGCAACATGCCATATTAGCTTTTGATTAGCGCTTGGGCCAAGATCCGCTCCTCCGGAGTCTAATACTTACAGTGAGCACATGCACAATGTTATATATACATGTGCTTTGGTGAGGGGCTTCTCAGTCATGCACCCGTACAATGCTGAGTGATTGAGTGTGATAGAGAGGGGCATTAAGCCAGGCACCTTGAGTGTGATGAGAGTGAGTGGACTTGATAATTTCACTGTGGTATTATTGACTTAACATGTAGGCACAAAGATGTATTTTCCTCATGCTAGATGACAATATGATTTTATTGACTTGACATGTATCTATAATGATCTGGCCGGTCATTTTGTGTATTTTAGCCCCGTTCCCCTATTTATTACCTCTTTTACGTTCATTTGTGGTTATGTGACTTGCGAGGGATGATTGGTTTGGTTTCGGGGATGTTTCAGAGTGAATTGGGATACTTCGTCCAAGGTTGGAAGCTTAAGTTGGAAGAGTTGATCGGAGTTGGACTTTTGTGTAAACGACCTCAGAATGGAGTTTTGAAGGTTTCGATAGCTTCGTATGGTGATTGTTGACTTAGGCGTATGTCCTGATGTGAATTTGGAGTTCCATAGGTTGTTTTGGCTTGAATTGGCGAAAGTTGGAAAGTTGAAAGTTTGGAAGGTTGATAGGTTTGACCGAGGGTTGACTTTATTAATATCATGCTCCGATTGTGATTCCAAGAGTTGGTATAGGCCCGTCATGTCATTTAGGACTTACACGTACAATTTGAGACCATTAGGATTTATTTAGGCTTGTTCGGTGCAAGTTCTGAATTTGAAAATATTTATTAGTTCATTGGGCTTGAATTGGGGTGCGATTTATGGTTTTGATGTTGTTTGAGGCCTCTAGTAGAATCGTGTTGTGTTTTAGAATTGGTTGGTGTGGTTGGATGGGGTCCCGGGGCCTCAGGCCTCGCATATGTGTAGGGTTTGAGCCCATGTGCGAGCACCGAGGTATTTATTCATGCTCGGAGTAGTTCTTAGGCTACGATATACCTTGAATTGACTGTTAATCTTTAAGATGTGATGTTTATCATATTTATAGCCCTGTTGTGAGCTATTTGATCCATGGTTTGAGATTACATAGTGGTTAATCACTTGATTGAACCTGATATTTGCTATTTTCTTGACAAAATTGCTGATTTGGACTATGATAGCACACTTTGCACATGCATACACTTTAGCATGTCACTTGTACCAGTACATGAGCCTGCAATCTGATATTTATTGATCCCATACATGTGTTTTTGAATAATTGCTTCTGTGTGATATGACTTGGATTGGATTCTTGTGACCACATTAGGCGGATTGTGCCTTCTTGATGGTGTACATAGCGTTTGTTCTGGATTTTGCATTTCATATTTCTTTGCAATTTTCGTGGTTATTTACCTGATTATTTGCATATCATCTTTATAAATGCTGGATCGTTATATGAGCAAAGTACTTGATTAATTGTGAACACACAAATGATTCTTTCTATGATGTATGACTTGATCATGTTAGTGTTCTGTACTTCTTGAATTTATGAACTGTACAGGTTATAGCAAGTATCATTTATAATTCTTGCTTCTTTTACCTTGCCGAGGTTAGTTATGATGCTTGCTGAGTACATGGGGTTGGTTGTACTCATGCTACACTCTGTACTTAATTGTGCAGATCTAGGTGTCAGACCTAGTCTTGGCGTCTCTTTTCTTATGTACTGTTGTCTTTATTTCTAACAGTAATGTATTTGGCCATTTCTGACTTGTATTTGCATATTAGAGTTCATGACTCTGTATTTACCAGTTCTGGAGGATTTATCATGTATTAGTATTATTATGTTATGTTAAGGTTCTAAACTTGTGTTAATTCTGTCATTTCTGCTATCTTGGTTCATTATGGTTATATTCGGCTTGCCTAGCAAGTGTGTTAGGCACCATCAAGACGTGTTTGGATCTTTAGGTCGTGACAAATTAGTATCAGAGCCCAAGATTCATAGGTATTAAGTGTCATAAGCGAGTTTAGTAGAGTCTTGCAGATCAGTACGGAGACGTATGTACTTATATTTGAGAGGCTACCGAACTGTAAGGAAAACTTCACTTTCTTGCATTCCTGTCGGGCGGATTTGTTATTTCTGAAGTTTGAATCTTGAATCTTTTATTCTCTCACAAATGGTGAGGACATGTGCAGCTGGATCAGGTAGATGGGAACTAGTATCACCAGTTAGGGACGCGAGAGGATAGGGCCGCGGTAGAGACCAAGGTGGGGCTCGCACTACTGCCAGAGCATCGCCTGTGGAGCTGCTAGTTTCTCCAGCTAAGGAGTAGGTTTCAGATACTGTTGAGCCGGTGGGACCAGCTCTGGCACTAGCAGTGCCTATTATTATTCCTAGCCTTCAGAAGGCCTTGGCTCATTTTTTGATTGTGTGCATGAGATTGGATCAAGAGATTTCGATCCCAGTTGCACCGGCTACCTCACAAGCTAGGGAAGGTGCCCAGACTCCTGCTAACCGTACTTTAGAGCAGCTAGCTTAGGGACATCAGACACCGGGAGTGTTACTAGTTCAACCGGTTCTGCCAGGGCCGAGGTTGGTCCACCTATGAGTGATGAGGAGCAGAAGAGGTTGGAGAGGTTTGGGAGGCGTAAGCCTCTAGAGTTCACCGGAAAGGAGTCAGAGGATGCTCAGGATTTTCTAGACCGGTATTAGTGGATTCTTCCCACAGTAGGTATTTTGGAAATAGTGAGGTTGTCTTTACTACTTTTTAGCTGACTGGGGTAGCCTAGAGATGGTGGGAGACTATTGAGTTAGGCAGGCCATCAGGCACATCACCTCTTACGTGGCATGAGTTCCCAGATGGAGCACGGTAGTAACTCTGTGCCGGCACCACTTGGGATTTCCCCAAACTGTTGAGTAGGGTCAACACCAACAGCTATACCACCCGCACAACCAGCTAGTGGTGGGACTCAGGCAGCTCGAGGTCGCTCTAGAGGGAGAGGTCGATCAGGTGGTGGTCAAGCCCGTTGCTATGCATTTCCAGCAAGGCCAGAGGCAGTCGATTCTGATGCTGTGATCACAGGTATTGTTTGAGTGTGCCACATGGATGCTTAGGTATTATTTGACCCTGGTTCAACTTATTCATATGTTTCATCATACTTTGCTCATTATCTGGATATGCCCCAGGATTCTTTAGTTATGCTTGTTCATGTATCTACGCCGGTGGGTGATTCTATTATTGTGGACCGTTTGTATCGGTCGTGTGTGGTGACTCTCGAGGTTATGATGCGAGAGTTGATCTTTTACTACCTAGCATAGTTGATTTTGATATGACTGTGGGCATGGATTGGTTGTCGGTATATCACGTTATTCTGGATTGTCAAGCTAAGACTGTGACATTAGCGATGCTTGGGATGTCGAGGTTGGAGTGGAGAGGCTCCCTGGATCATGTTCTCAATATAGTGATTTCATATTTGAAGGCTCAACGGATGGTTGAGTAGAGATGTCTTGCATATTTGGCCTTCGTGAGGGATGTTAGTGCTAATGCTCCTACCGTTGAGTCAGTTTCGGTTGTGAGAGACTTCCCAGATGTGTTTCTTGGAGATATGCCGGTCATGCCATCTTACATGGACATTGATTTTGGTATTGAGCTGGTTCCCGACATTCAGCCCATTTTTATTCTACCGTATCGTATGGCACCAGCGGAGTTGAAGGCGTTAAAGGAACAACTTCAGGAGTTGCTTGATAAGGGCTTCATCAGGTCTAGTGTGTCGCCTTGGGGTGCACAGGTTCTATTTATGAAGAAGAAGGAGGATGGTACTATGAGAATGTGTATCGACTACAAGTAGCTTAACAAAGTTACAATTAAGAACAAGTACCCACTACCGCGCATTGATGACTTATTTGATCAGTTTCAAGGTGCTAGAGTGTTCTCGAAGATTGATTTGAGGTTAGGGTATCATCAAATGAAGATCCGGCATTCAAAAATATTTTAAAGGCGACTTTCAGGACCTGCTATGGTCACTATGAGTTTCTGGTGATGTCTTTTGGGCTGACCAATGCCTCAACAACTTTTATGCACCTGATGAATAGTGTGTTCTAGCCATATCTTGGTTCTTTTGTCATAGTATGCATTGATGATATATTGGTGTACTCACGCAACCAGAAGGATCATGAGCAACATTCGAGGATCATACTCCAAATGTTGAGGGAGAAGAAGTTATATGCTAAATTCTCCAAGTGTGAGTTTTGGCTTGATTTAGTGGCAGTTTTTGCACACGTGGTGTCCAATGAGGGGATCAAAGTAGATCCAAAGATGATTGAGGCAGTTCAGATCTAGCCTAGATCTTTTTCCGCTACAAAGAATCAGAGCTTCTTAGGTTTGGCAGGTTACTATCGTCGTTTCGTGGAGGGGTTTTCATCCATCGCACCTCCTTTGACTAAATTGACCTAGAAAGGTGCTCATTTTAGATGGTCCGACGAGTGTGAGTTGAGCTTTCAGAAGCTCAATACTGCATTGACTATAGCCCCAGTGTTGGTATTGTCTACAGTTTTGGTATCGTACACCGTGTATTGTGATACATTGCACGTTGGGATTGGCGGGGTATTGATGCAGGACGGTAGGGTGATTGCCTATGTCTCCCGAAAGTTGTAGGTTCATGAGAAGAATTACCCTGTGCATGACTTGAAGTTGGCAGCCATTGTTCACGCGCTGAAGATTTGGAGGCACTATCTATACGACATTCCATGTGAGGTCTATACCGACAATCGGAATATCAAGCACATGTTCAAGTAGAAGGACCTTAATTTGTGGCAGCGGAGATGGTTAGAGTTTCTGAAAAACTATGATATCACTATATTATATCATCCGGGGAAGGCCAATGTGGTGGCCGATGCATTAAGCAGGAAGGCTAAGAGTATGGGCAATTTGGCATATTTACCGGTAGTAGAGAGGCCACTAGCCATGGATGTTCAGGCTTTGGCCAATCAGTTTGTGAGATTGGATGTATTGGAGCCTAGCCGGGTTCTTGCTTGCATTGTGGCACAGTCATTGTTGTTGGAGAGTATCAAGTCTCGTCAGTTTGATGATCCTCACTTGTTGGTGTTGAGGGACACGGTGTAGATGGGTGGTGCTAAGGAGGTTGTGATTGATGATGATGGTGTTATGCGGCTTCAAGGCTGGATTTGGATTTCCAAATGTTGAGGGGCTGAGAGAATTGATTCTTGAGGAGGCTCACAGCTTGCGCTATTCCATTCACCTAGGTGTCACAAAGATGTACCATGACTTGAAACAACACTATTGGTGGCGGAAAATGAAGAAAGATATTAATGCTTATGTCTCTCGGTGTTTAGATTGTCAACAGGTGAAGTATGAACATCAGAAGTCGGGAGGGTTGATTCAGAGATTGGAGATACTGGAGTGAAAGTGGTAGCGCGTCACTCTGAATTTTGTGGTAGGCTTACCACGGACTTTAAAGAAATATGATGTAGTCTGTGCTATGTGGACTGGTTGACTAAGTCTGCACACTTCATTCCGGTGATAACTTCCTATTCTTCAGAGGGGTTGGCTCAGATCTACATCCAGGATATTATCCTCCTGCACAGCGTGCCCATTTCTATCATTCCTGACCAGCGCACGAATTTCACATTGCAGTTTTGGAGAGCGCTACAGCGAGAGTTGGGCACACGGGTAGAGTTGAGTACAACATTACATACCTAGATGGATGGGTAGTCCGAGCGCACTTGTCACGACCCAATTTCACCTATATGTCATGATGGCGCCCCACATCACAGCTAGGCCAACCAACTAGTGAATTAAATATATATTTATTCCTTTAATAATCCTCTGAGTAATTAAACTCTTCTTACTAGCAATATTTATGAAAATATAAAGGTCCTGATTAAAAGAAAACCAGGAAACATACTTAAATCCACAATTCTACTAGTGTGTGTGCCAAGACCTGGTGTCACAAATATTTGAACATGTAGTAGATTATATAAAATAAATCCAGAACACTGTCTGAACACAAAATAGATAGAATACAGATACAAGAAGAGGCACTAGTTGCTACAGAACGACTCAGAAAGGTAGCTCATCATTAGGCCTCGGGGTAACGTGGATGCGCTCCGGTAGGATAGCCTAAGACTCATATCTCAGATCCTGCACAAAAATTGCAGCAAGTGTAGCATGAGTACGTAAACAACGTGTACCCAGTAAGTACCAAGCCTAATCTCAAAGAAGTAGTGACGAGAGGTCAACTTTGACACTCACTAAGGGTCAATAATATTAAAATAAAAATATTTAAATAAACATGATTTATGTGAATAACAATAATTTGCTTAACAAGTGGGAATATATTATTCTTTCAATTTAATAATTTCTAATTTATCAAATAAGCTTCACAAGCTGCAATAAAATGTCAAGGTATCATGTAATTATTATTATTAGGCACGATTTCTTTCGAGGTTGTACGGCCCGATCCAGAGTGTCGTGTACACTGCCGAGGGACGTGCGACATGATCCATATATGCATCTATATTGCCGAGGCGTTCGGCCCGCTCCACAAGAAAGGAGGACATTTTCTTATGAACCTACGGAATGAGAAGTTATTATAAGGCTAACACAGAAGGATGTACAATTTCTATTAACAATCAAATAATTCGCACAAAAATTCAGGTATGTAAAATTTCGGTCTTTTACTATTTCCTCTAACAATTTACAATATAATTCCAGTATTTTAATTAAATAAAGGATGCAATTATCACAAGTACTTCATGATTTGAGTCTTAAACTACCCGGACATAGCATAATTAGTAGCTACGCACGGACTCTCGTCACCTCGTGCATACGTAGCCCCTATAATTAGCAATAATTATTAATTTAAATTACCTATGGGATAAATTTCCTCTTACAAGGTTAGACAAGAGATTTACCTTATCTCAAAGCCCACTTCCCGATCACAACGTCGCGTTAAAGTCTCAATTCGATGCTGAAAAATCCGAAACTATCCAAATCTTATACAAAATAATTTATACATGCTCAATAATTAGAAATTAGACTATTAAATAAAGTACCCTTCCCAAAATGGTAAAATTCTAAAATTCACCCAAGCCCACGTACCCAGATTCCGAAAATATTTGGAGGAAATTGTTACGCATAATATCAAGAACTCAAATATATAATTTTCACCCCATTTCACAACCATTTTCGTGGTTAAAATCTCATGTTTATCAAAACCTAGATTTTTCATCTAAACCCTTGATTTCCATGATTTACAAGTTATAATCTACCTATAATCTATGCATTTAACTCAAAGTGTATATAATTAACTTACCTTCAAGTTTCTAGTTGAAATCCCCTCTCAAAAAGCTCCAAAATCGCCCAAGAATGGAAGAAATGGGGTTAAGAATGGTGGAACCCCGTTTTTAAGACATTCTATC
Source organism: Nicotiana otophora (assembly GCA_000715115.1). NCBI lineage: Eukaryota > Viridiplantae > Streptophyta > Magnoliopsida > Solanales > Solanaceae > Nicotiana > Nicotiana otophora. Next base: position 68,479 of record AWOL01S0046007.1, read on the forward strand.
CGAACAGCCCTCTCGCTTTTGCGGCTCCACATCTGCGGAAATGCCATCGCAAATGTGGATTTCCCCTTTAGCCGGCTCGTCCTCTTCTGCGATCAGCGGCTCACTTCTGCGAGACCGCTTCTGCGGTCCATACGCCGCACCTGCGACCTCGTCCACTTCTGCGCTGCCCTTCCTCGCACTTGCGCCTTCGCAGGTGCGACCAATTCCCATTTTTGCAGTCCTTGGAAGCCCCCCTCTTGGCCGTTTCTGCGGCTTGTGGCTTGCTTCTGCGAGCTCGCACCTGTGGCTTCCCATGTGCAGGTGCGGTTACACCAAAAGTTGGAAGCTTCAGTTGTTCCTCCCAGGTCCAAACTTGGTCCGCGCCTCTTCCGGTTAACACCCGGGGCCCCCGGGGCCCCGCCCGAACATTCCAACAAGTTTAAAGTCATAAAATGGACTCGCTCAAACCCTCGGAACATGTAAACATCATCAATACTAAGAATCATACCTCAAACCAAATTGATTCATCTTAGAATTTTCAAATTCTTCAAACTTACTCCGAACGCGCCGAAATATACTTATACTACTCGGAATGACACCAAATTTTGCGTGCAAGTATTAAATTACCTTACGGAGCTATTCCTAGGCTCGAAATTCTAAACTAACCTCAATTACTCCAAATCCTACTCCAAATCAAATTTAAAGAACCTTAAAACCTTCAAATAGCTAGTTTTCACTATTAAGCGCCAAAACGCTCCCGGGTTGTCGAAAACTCGATTCGAACATACCTTCACCTAATGCTTAAGTTCCCAACACCGGATGGAGTAAAAATGGCCTATAGGGAACAACATGCTGCAAAAGAGATGTTCGCGATCGACGAAGTAATACCTCTATCGGCGCTTTCATTAACAAAGGGATCGGAGTCCAAAGGAAAACAGGAAGCTAAATAGCAACCACAGCCACCAATCTTGTCTCAGTCGGAGAAGGATGGAATAGACGAGGGCGATGACTACTGGATCCCTTGATCCTTCATAATCCTCGAGGATTTTGACGCCACCAAATCGACAGTCAAAGAGCTGGAGCAAGTCATACTGATCGAGCATATACCCGATCGAAAGGTATACCTGGGTATGGGATTAACCCCCGAGCTCAGGGAAAAACTCGTTAAATTTCTTATCAATAATATGGATTGTTTTGCTTGGTCCCACCTAGATATAACAAGGATCCCGCCAGAAATCGCTACACATCGACTGAGCTTGGACCCGAAGTTCCGCCCGGTAAAACAAAAGAGAAGGCCCCAGTCCGAGGTAAAACATGTATTCATCAAGGACGAGGTAACCAAACTTCTCAAAATAGGATCCATTCGGGAGGTAAAATATCCCGAATGGTTAGCAAATGTACTCGTAGTCCCTAAAAAGGGAAATATTTTCTATTTTCGTGACACAATTGTCGATTTGGACTGGATTGTGTTGTTATTCTTATGACCATACCTGACGGATTATGATATTGAGCTTGTGACCCCGCCGGGCTGACAGCACGTTGAATTGGCCATGCTGCGTATGGATATGGATCCATCCCCTAGGGTCACCCTATCATGTGCCTTCTTGATAGTGTACACGCGAATTTGAGGAAAACTGATCAGTGGTTTGGTACGGATATGGAAAAATTGAGAAACCATTGGCCAGTGTTTGTTCTAGATTTTGCATTTCATCTTTACTTATTTCCCTAGTTATTTACCTGATTATTTGCATATCATCTTTATATATGCTGGATCGTTAACTAAGCAGAGTACTAGAGTAATTGTGCACACATAGATGATTCTTTCTATGCTTTATGACTTGATCATCTTAGTGTTCTGTACTTCTTCAATTTATGAAACTGTATGGGTTATAGCAAGTATCATTTATAATTTGTTTTTCTTTTCCTTGCCGAGGTTAGATATGATACTTGCTGAGTATATGGGGTTGGTTGTACTCATACTACACTCTACACTTAATTATATAGATCCAGGTGTCATACCGAATCATCAGTAGCGGAGTTGCTTGTTGAGCTGATTATCGAGACACAAGGTAGAACTGCATTCTCGACCACAGTCTTGGCGGCTCTTTTCTTATGTATTGTTGCCTTTACTTCAGACAGTAATTTATTTGGCCATTTCTGATTTTTATTTATGTATTAGAGCTCATGAATCTGTATTTACCGGTTCTGGGAGATTTATCATGTATTGGTATTATTATGCTATGTTAAGGTTCTAAACTTGTGTTAATTCTGTCATTTTTGCTATCTTGGTTCCTTATGGTTATATCTGGCTTGCCTAGCAAGTGTGTTGGGCACCATCACGACGATTTGGGATTTTTAGGTCGTGACAGTATACTTGACATATAGGCTTAGAGACATATTTTTCCCATGCAAGCTCGTAAACGAAATATCTCATATGTTGTGGAAAGTTTTAGAAAAACAACCCATAGATTTCTGATAAATTCATATTTTGGTAATTTCGATGTGAGATTTGGGCTTTAACTGTTATACTTGAAAGCATGTCTAATTTTTCGTACTTGTGAACAAGCTGATTATAATATCTTCTGAGTTATTTACTGTTACTGGAATTATCATAGCTCATGTTGTTATTGATTATTGATATTGGTCACTGACCATATTCCGAGCTCGTCACTTCTTTCAACCTAAGGTTAGGTTTGTTACTCATTGAGTACATGAGGTCGGTTGTACTCATACTGCACTTCTACACCTTGCATGCAGATCTTGGAGCTGAGAAGCTGTGGATGAGGGGAGCTGACAATGAAGATATACCTGCCTTCTGGATATATCTACCATTTGTGGTTGGTAGTCTTAGCTTCGAATTTTGTTTATGTACATTTCAAACAGATGTTGTATTTATTTCATATAAGTTTTTGTAAATCTAGTCTTAGTGGCTCACGACTTGTACTACCAATTCTTGGGTTATTGTATAGAAGTTCAGTTATTTCACTTAATGAGTTCTTATTTATCTTCACTAAAATTGTGTAATTGTTGTTTGGTTTACCTAATGGGTTGGGTTAGGTGCCATCACGACTAATGAAATTTCGGTCGTGACAGCATCCTTTCTGTTGGGGAACGCAACTAGATCCCAAATATCGATAACAACACCATTGCGGCGCGTAACCCGATCCAATATATAATACATAACAATACTGTTTTGGCGCGCAACCCGATAATATATATATATAT